>JAUKPQ010032126.1:0-37718 GCA_032273045.1 Chloridella minuta | reverse complement strand
CAATGAAGAATATCTTATTATCGTTATTACTAGCAGTAGGCATTACAGTAGTACAGGCAGCAGAAGTAAAACAAGAAGCGATTGTGTTGGCAGACAACACAACATTTAGCAGTCAAGTAATTGAGCAAACTACAAACTTTGTAGAGCGTACTGTTAATTTAATAGCAACACCCTTCCTTTCAGACAAGGATGTAGAGTGTTTAGCTCGTAACATATTTTACGAGTCAGGTGGCGAACCAACCGAAGGCAAAATTGCTGTAGGTATTGTTACAATAAATCGCGCCCAAGACCCACGCTTTGGTAAAAGCGTATGCGAAGTAGTCAAAGCCAGAACCGTAGTGGTCAAAAGCCGCGAAGTCAAACGCACTGAAATGGTTCGTGTAGGCTATTTTGGACCGCCTGAAAAAGTAACCCGAACTCATACCGTTACAGAACAAGTACCAGTATGTCAGTTTTCGTGGGTATGTGCAGGCTACGCCAGGATGCCAAAATCAGATGATGCTCGTTGGGTGGAAAGTAAAGCAATTGCTGAAGGTATTGCCCGCGGAGACTACGAAGAATATCGTGGCAAGTATGGCACAGCCCTGTTCTTTCATTCCACAGGCGTACGACCTATGTGGGCCAAAACCAAGAAGTTTGTAACCAAAACTGGACACCATTTATTCTACGAATAAGTTGACCAAATATTCACAAGGTGTTATAATAGTAGTATGAATAACACTTGTGAGTTTGTATAATGGCATTCCATCTTGAAGGACCTTGGCTAAGCACAACGGGCAAAAAGAAAGGCCCTAAGAAATGGGTTAGTTCCGAAGCTAAGAAATTAGCCCAAAAACGCGAAGCTGAGTGGGACCGTAAGTTGGTTGAGTTTGACCGGATGGCGCCAAAATTTAGTACTGGACCCTACAATGCTCCTAAAAAATCTATCACAAATTATCTCCCAAAAACTCCGCCTGGCCGGGAAACGACTCACGTACCTAGCCAAGATACTGGTTGGGTTGCCTGCGTAAAAGTACACGATACTGAATACACTGGTACCAAAATCAAAGGTATCGGCACCATGCACAAATCAAATGCAGTGCCGGTATTCTCTGACGAAGAAGCCAAAGATATTAGTAAAATGCGTAGATAATGACTAAGTAATTGTCAAGGAGATAATACACACAATTGAGTAAAGAAGATGTCATTAAAATGGAAGGTGTTATAGCAGAAGTGCTACCCAACACTACCTATAGAGTTCAAATTGAAAATTTTGAAAAACCTGTTCTTGCTAGCCTAAATGGTCGCATGCGTATGAACAATATCAAAGTGTTAGCCGGCGATGTAGTTGAGCTGGAATTTAGTCCATACGATCTTAATCGCGGACGTATAACACGCCGTCGATAAATATCCTTATGCAACATCAAATACGTTACGACATAGATATACTAGAGGCTACTACTCGTCCAGCCAAGCTAGAAACTACTCCTTTGCCCTATGGTGAAAAGGACTTGGACCCGGTACTGAGCCAAAACAACATCATATATCATTACGAGCATCTAGCCAAAGGCTATGCTAAACGATATAATGCTGGCGAAGGCAATGCGGATTTTAACCGTGCCGGTAGCTTTTTACACAATAAATTTTTCCCTCAACTACGTGCTCCTAAAGGTGCCAACCGCCCTAAGGGTGCTGTGTTAGAACTAATTGAAACCAACTTCAAAACCTATGAAGACTTTAAAGCAGAATTTAAAAAGGTGGCCATGGCTGTGCAGGGATCGGGCTGGGTATATCTTAGCACATCGGGCACGATTAAAACCATTCCAAACCATCAGGTGCGAACAGATATCTGTGTTCTCGTTGATTGGTGGGAACATGCCTGGTCGGACTACCAGTGGGAAAAAGAAAAGTATCTAGACAACATGTGGAAGATCATTAACTGGGACGTTTGTAGCGAAAGAATATGATAACAGTAACTGAACAAGCAGTAGCAAAAATTCAAGACATTTTAGCCGAAGAAAATAATCCCAATTTAAAACTTCGCGTATTTGTGCAAGGCGGTGGATGCTCGGGCATGCAATATGGGTTTACCTTGGACGAAGAACAAAACGATGATGATTGGAATTTGGAAATTTCTGGTGTAAAAGTACTAGTAGACAGCATGAGTGGTGGCTACTTGCAGGGTGCAGAAATCACCTACACCGAAGATCAATACGGTGCTAGCTTTAGCATTAAAAACCCCAACGCACAAACAACATGCGGTTGTGGTAGCAGTTTCAGTCCAGAATAAATCCCGTTTTACATAGACTAGTAAATCTGCTAAATACCAGCAGAGGACAATATCTATGACCCAACTAATAATCAATGTAGGTGCCAGTGCTAATGACGGTCTAGGCGACCCATTACGCACCTCATTTACCTATTGTAACAGCAATTTCAGCGAATTATTCAGCCGAGTGCAAACTACTCCGCCTACTACACTAATCGGCGTACCGGGCGACCAAGCCGGAATGTATGCTTTTGACAGCACTTATTTTTACTATTGTTTTGCCGACTTTGACGGAGTTGATGAAATATGGAACAAGGCTCTTACCATTTCTGAACCTGGTAATTATGGCAATGCCAATGTGGCCGCATATCTAAATGGATCTGCTGGCAATATTGTACCTGCTAATACTGGTGTTCAAAGTCTAGGCAATTCAGTCAACACGTTCAAAAATGTATTCCTAAGTAATTCAACCATATATTTAAATTCAGTACCTGTTACCACGTTAGGTAATACTTTGTTGGTAAACGGTTCTAATGTAGTTGTTGCATCATCTATTGACAACTCTGTAACAGTCACTGGTAATATCTCTGGAAATTATTTCATTGGCAACGGAAGTCAGCTTACAGGTATAAATGCTAATTACAGCAACGCCAATGTAGCAGATTATTTGCCTATATATTCTGGAAATTTAGCAGGTGCATATTTAAGTGCTGTTGGTAATGTTCGAGGCGGTAATCTTAAAACCCTTGGACTTTTGTCAGCTGCGGGCAACGTCACAGGTGGAAACATTCTAACTGCTGGAAAAATTAGTGCCACTGGGCCAATATCAGTGGGTGTCTATACCGCAACAAATTTAGGGTTAGTAACTGGAACTGTGGGTTCATTGGCTGCTGTCAGCGATAGTCCTACTGTAGGTGGCAGATTGGCATTCTGGGATACTACCAACAGTCGGTGGAGCTATGTCAGTGACAATTCAGCAGTATAATCAAGGTTAATCAATTATGGCGCAACCTGTTTGGATCACCCCAGCTGGTCCTTTAGAAGGGCCCATACCAGAAGGTATATTTTTTAAAAAATCGTTGGTAGCCAGCACGGATATTGTTATAACTGATCTGGTTGCTAACGGTACTCAAGTAACATTAACATTTGATCAGCAACGCATAGCACCTTATTCTGTAGGACAAATAATAGAAGTAGCAGAAGTTACCCCTATTAGCTATAATGGCACTTACACGGTGGTATCATGCACTACTACTACTTTACAATATGCCAGCACTGTAACAGACACATACGTCAATGGCGGTGGAGTTATTATTGATCCTAACGACTCTGTTTACTTTGAATTGATTGCTGGAACATTACCAGATGGCATACAGATAGCTCAGTCAGGACTGATAACTGGCACTCCAGTTGCTAGTATAAAACTTCAAGGTATTCCAGCACAGGTCAGTCGTGATGTAACCAGTCAGTTTGCTGTCAGAGCATACACTGTAAGAAATAATGTTGTAAATCGTCTGGCTGATCGCACCTTTACATTAACAGTAACTGGGCAAAATGCTCCAGAGTTTACTACACCCGCAGGGCAAATAGCACAGTATTACGATGGAACATTGATCTCAGGTCTACAAATTGGTTACTCTGATCCAGATCCAGGTGATGTTGTAGTTATAAGATTACGAGCTGGTAGTTTACCCACAGGGCTGACCATAAGCACAACAGGTTTGATATCTGGATTTATCGCACCCAACCCTATTATTGATCAAATAGCTGGTTTCAGTAGAGATGGTCAAGGATTTGATCAATATCCGTTTGATTTTTCTACCAAAAGTTCCAATGTTAATTTTGAATTTGTTTTAGAAATATCAGATGGCAAAAGCACCAGTTTAAGAACGTTTAGTATTTTTGTTTGGAGTCGTAGCGACTTAACTGCTGATACTACATTTATCACAGCCGACAACACATTTATTACTGCTGATGGTGGCCCAGTGGCAGTACCAGTTATATTAACTCCTCAAGGATCCATTGGCACTATAAGAAATGACAATTTCTTTGCGTTCCAATTCACGGGTGTAGATATCAACGATGACCCATTTAAATTTGTTGCCGTAGGCGACTTGCCGCCTGGATTAACTTTAAATGAAGACACTGGTTGGTTGTCAGGATACATTCCAGACTTAGGCATTACAGAAACCGTATACGATGTTGTGCTCAGAGCGTATAAAACATACAGTCCAGATGTCATCAGCGATCCTTACAATTATACTCTGACCATAACTGGAGCAATTAACAGTCAAATTGTTTGGTTAACCCCTAGCGATCCTGTTGCTATAGCTCAGGCCGAAATTACCGGTATTGCTAGCCTTGGTAGTATTCCCAATGGCAGTACCAGTTTATTTTATGTACAGGCTGTGAACCTTGGTGGACTTGAATTACAGTATCAATTGGTATCAGGTAGTGATAGTTTATTACCGCAAGGCCTGCAATTGTTGCCTAGCGGAGAAATAGCCGGACGTGTGAGTTTTAATACCTTTGCACTAGATGGCGGCACAACCACATTTGACGTAAGCAAAGAAAATGGTTCTGATCCAACAACCTTTGATATGACTTTTGTATTCACGGTTAATGCTTATAGCATCAACGGAGTAGTTAGCGTAAATAAAACTTTTTCAATTACTGTAGTAAGAGTGTACAACGAACCCTATGATAATCTTTATATACAGTGCATGCCTCCGCAGGATGACCGTGCCCTACTCAGTTCGTTGTTGCAGAACAGTGATATTTTTGAGCCCAGCTTGATTTATCGCTCGCAAGATCCTAACTTTGGTATTGCTAAAAATGTAACCTATTATCATGCCTACGGTCTTACTTCATCTACATTAGCAGACTATTATTCTTCGCTGTATCTGAATCACTATTGGAAAAATCTGGTACTAGGACAAATCAAAACAGCTCAGGCCCGTGATGCCGACGGTAATGTAATTTATGAAGTGGTGTATAGTCAAGTAATTGATAATTTAGTTAACGATCAAGGTGAAAGTGTAAGCAAATCAGTAGCATTGCCTTATACTATCACTGCCGGTGACTCTACTGAAATTAATGTAGTTTATCCCAACAGCCTGGTTAATATGCGAGATCAAGTAATTGACACAGTGGGACAAATATCCAGATTATTACCATTATGGATGACATCCAAACAAGAAGATGGATCTATCTTAGGATTTCAGCCAGCGTGGGTACTAGCTTATGCCAAGCCCAAATGTGCCGATCGTATTGCTTATTACATTAAAACTCAGTTTAGTCAACAATTAAATGTGGTAGATTTTGAAGTAGATCGTTACGAGCTAGATCGTTTATTAAGTAAAAATTGGGATAGTGCCGCCGGCGAATGGATTCCAACTCCGCCTACTCTAACCACATTTGATATTGATGGAGTAATTTCCAGCTGGATAAATTTAGCTGGGTTAACAGTTAGTTGGCTCAACAGTAATACCACAAACTTTATATCTTCATGGACCACAGCAACACCCCCAGGAACCACATTTGATGGGGGCAGTATGCAGTTTGTTGACCCAGTTGATATGTATACCAATACTCAAGCATACGATAAATATTTGGTATTTCCAAAAGTCAATATTTTGGAATAAAGGAAAAAAATAATCAATGTCTACCGTTCCATTTACCTTTTCTAACCAAGTAGGGCCAATTCCATTAAGCGAGCTTGATGTAAACTTTGCCAATGTCAAAGCAGCCACTGCTACTGCTGGCACAGTTACTACCAATGCTCAACCCAATATTACCAGTTTAGGAACGCTAACAGGACTAAGTGTATCTGGAAACATTGTTGGCAATCTGATAGGTCGGGTAACCGGCAATGTCGCAGGCAACTTGTTGTTTGGCAACGGCATAATCAGTGGCACTGGCAACATCACTTGCGGTAACATAAACGTAAGTCAAAATGCCATTGTACAAGGAAACTTAACTGTTCTTGGTACCACTACATCAGTTAATTCCAACTCGATTACTACTAACAATCTAACAATTACAGTTGGTAATAATCAAAGTAGCGGTGCAGCATTAAATGGTGGCGGACTATTGGTTGGAACAAGTAATATTGCTACTTGGCAATTTAATAATCTTACCACCAGTTGGCAAAGCAACGTGGCAATTTTGCCCACCACCAATGGCGCACTAGATCTAGGCGGAGTTAATAATTATTGGGCCACAGCTTACCTTAGTCGGCTATCAGTTACAGGTAACGTAATCGGCGCAAATATAATCGCAGGCAATGTTCAAGCTGCTACAGTAAGTGCTACAGGTAACGTAATCGGCAGTGTTATAAGAAGTACCGGCAATATCAGTGCCACTGGCAACGTATTGGTTGGTGCCAACGTATTAGTAGCGGGTGCTGTTTCTTCTGCTGGAAATATAACTGCATCATTTTTCAATGGAGCAGGGTCAGGATTAAGTGGATTTGCAGGTAATCTGATAGCAGGCAATGCTACCAATGCATCTAACCTGGTCACTGGTGGATTTAGTGTATCTGAAACTGGTGGCAATCTGGTATTCCGTTTCAATGGTACTCCTATAACAACACTAAACTCTAGCGGAAATGCAGCGTTTGGTAATCCATTGGCTGTGTCTAGTGGTGGAACTGGTTCGGGGTCATTGACTGCAAATGCAGTCATAATTGGCAACGCTACTGGAGTAGTTTCGTCTATCAGTCCAGGTTCCCTTGGCAATGTACTACAATCAGATGGTACTAACTGGGTATCTGCAGCATTCCAACCAACTGTGATATTTGACGGATCAATACCATACAATTCTGTAACTAGCTTTGCCATTGACAATAATAAATTAACAGTTTGGTTTGTCAACGAAGGCAATGGCGCTGGTGGGCAACAAGGATTGTATCTGGGAGTTCAGTGGGGCACAACCTCTATAGCAAACACACTATATTTTTTCAATTCTGGTGTGGATTATCAAGTTACCTTTGCTGGCTCCTTATTAAAAACTTTAGCAGCAGGCAACGGAACAATGTTGCAGATCAGACCATTTGGTAACAATATTGGCGGTTATGGGGCACCTAGCCAGGCTCAGTGTCTGGTATTGCAGTTTTAAGGAAAATTATGAATTTTAAATTATACAAAGATGCGAATAATACCCTATTCAATTATCCTCTTGATGGATCTCAGGACCATTTAATTGGAAATAAAATAGCTGTCACCACGCAAGAAGAAGCAGACATTCTTATTACTAACCAACTAGCAAAACAAGGTCTTAAAACAATTCCTTCATATGTAATTCAACGATCCAAAGAATATCCTAGTTTAACACAGTTTGCCGACGCTTGGGTCAAACAAGACGAAGCAGCACTAGAACAATACCGCCAAGCATGCCTAGCAGTAAAAGCTAAATATCCCAAACCAGAAGGATTTTAAATGGGCTTAACATTAGACGGAGTAAATGGAATTAGTGCCACTGGTAATATTATCAGTAGCCAGGGCTTTATCAGTGCCACTGGAAATATCTATGCTGGCAATCTTATTACAACCCTTAGCACCGCTGGAAACGTAAGCGGTACTAATATACTAGCATCTGGTACAATATCAAGCACTGGTGCAGCAACACACTCAGCTTTAACATTAGGTACGCCATTATCTGCAGGCAATGGTGGAACTGGATCAACTACCCTAACAGATAATTCAGTCCTGATTGGCAATGCCACTGGAGCAGTAAAATTTGTTGCTCCGGGCACTGATGCAAACCTATTGACCGCTAGTGGCGGCGCCTGGGTTTCTCAGGCACCTAGGCAATTTAGTATTGTTTATCAAGGGGAAATAACCGTTAATGCCATTAACACGTTTACTGTGGATAACAGTAGATCCACCGTGTTGTTTGTGTATTTTGGTAATGGTGCAGGAGGCAATCAATATTTGTACAGTAACGTGGAATGGGGCATGCCTACTTTAAACCAAGCACGTACCTGGTACGCTAGTGGCGTTGATTATCAGGTTGCACAATCTGGTTCGTTAATGGCAGCATTTTTGGCAGGCAACGGAACGTCTCTACTAGTTAGAGTTAATGCTAACAATTTAGGTGCCTATGGCGCTCCTGCAACTGCTCGCTGTATGGTTTTACAGTTTTAAAAAGATCGCATGAATATAAAACTGTATAAAGATTCCAATAATGAAATTTATAGTTATCCAGCAGATGGATCACAAGATCATTTGATTGGTGATAAAATATCAATAACACAACAAGAAGCTAATAAACTTGTTACTATTAAATTTGAACCGCAGACTACAGAAATTTTACAAAGACTATCCTACGCAGAAAAAAGAATTTTAGAATATCCACCTATTATAGACTACATTGACGGAGTCGTTAAAGGTGATCAAGCACAAATTGACCGTTACATAAGTGCTTGCCGAGCAGTAAAAAACAAATATCCCAAGACAGGAAACAACTAATATGGTTTACTATAGAAATCCAGAAAATGACCAGGTCTATGTGTATGATCCTGCTACACAACAAGACCTGATTGATCAAGCAATTGCTGATGGGTGGATCTACGTGCCAGTATGGCCGTTGCCGCCAACTGATGATGAATTAAAAGCTCAGTGCAAAGAAACTGCTTCTAATTCTTTATATCTAACTGATTGGACGTCTATTCCAGATGTGGCTAACCCAATAAACAACCCATATTTAGAAAATCAAGCAGAGTTTATTGCTTACAGAAATATCTTGCGTAAGTATGCAGTAAATCCTGTAACCAACCCAGTTTGGCCTACCGCTCCAGTAGCACTGTGGAAATCCACTTAAACTTATTAACCATATACTTTAAGATTGATAAATATTATTGGACAATTTAGGATAACTTATGACCAGCGCAATTAACCCAAACAACATCGACGGTGCTTACCCAGTACCTGGCCAAGACAATAATAGTCAAGGTTTTCGTGACAATTTCACCAATACCAAAACTAACTTTCAGTATGCGGCCGATGAAATTACAGATTTGCAAAACAATGCTGTACTTAAATCTGCGCTGACAGGTACTACACTTAACAACAACATGAATTACGCAATTATAAGTAATCCCCAGTTGCAAGGGCCTACTTATACCACAGTTACTATTGGTAATGTTAGCAATGCCACAGCTAATGTGGTTTACTCTGCTGGCAGTTATCAAACACTTTCAACCACAGGCAACGTAAGTTTAAACTTTAGTGGTTGGCCTGCTAGTGGACAATATGCTGCTGCCAGACTACAATTGACCACAACCACAGCCAATGCCACAGTGGTCATGCCTAGTGCAGTTGGCGCTGGAAGTTCTTACACTTCTTTGACTTACATCATTGGTCGTGCTGCTAGTTCACAAACTGTAACTATCCAGTACACCGGAACTTATGTGTTTGAGTTTTCCACAGCTGACGGCGGTTCTAGCATTTTCATTCAAGACCTTACCAGAGGCGCAAACGCAACACCATCAGCTTAATCAAAACTCTTGCTTTTTATCAAAAAGCAGTGTACAATTTAAGTTATGGAACATCCACTAATCCCAAATCTGGACTCATTCTCTTCTGAAGAATTGATGGACAAAATCAACGAGCTCAATCGTAAATTGGGCATTGCCTACAATACCGGAAATGGTCATATGTGTAATCAAATCAGAATGGCCATCGAAAGTTATCAAAACAAATACAATGAAAAAACACGCGGTGGTCCCAACACTGCCTTTGACGAGATTATAGATATTTCATGAACGTTAGACTAAAATATGACATGATGTTTATTGCCGGAGTTTATTATGGCAATGAACTGCGTATGAACACCTACAACTTACGCTTGTGGTTAACTACCAACAGTACAGAACCTGCTACTCACAACATTGCATTTGAACGCTTAAAGTATTTTGTGTATCACGAACTAGACAGTACCATATTGATCAATTCTGAACATCAGGAAAAATGTCAGCAGTACGCTAGAGCCGGACTTAAAATTACTACCATGCCCGGAGAACCAGTAGACCAGCTGGTAGGACTTATGCTATACTACAAACTGAATGCCATTGCTGAAGATCGAATGATAATAGACGAAACTGAAATTTCCAGTAGCATGGGAGATAACATGACTTATCTGCACTGTAGTGGAGAAACTACCAGTATTGAATATTCGCCCGACTGGTGGATGACTCCTGATACTGTGCATTGTGATCATGAGCTAATCAACAGCGACAACGTAGTAATCATGCCACAGTTTAATGGTTGGAGAGATTTAGATTTGGATTGGCCTGGCGAAACTGTTGCAGAAGAAACAGGTAACATTGTGGTATTTGCAGATTTCAAACGTGACGATGATACAAAATAAATTTGGTGAGCTGGTATTTTCTGAATCTGATGTGTGCGACTTGCTCATGTCTGGGCGTGATATTGAGTCGTTAACATATGTAGTAGTTGACGAAACCGTAAATCTTGAACAGTTGGTCATGCAGGTCGAACGTCCTGAGTCATTGCTGTCTTGGACATTTCCGTATAATAAAGACACATCAGTACCAGAGTTTCATTTGTCACAACAGATGAATTGGCACATGCCCCAAGAATACAAAGATTTAGATATAGCATCACATGTTCTGACTCTGTGCACCAACGAAGCTGAACTGCAAAGATGCGGCGCAGAGCTGTTGTTGTTCCAAGAACACAACTTGTTTGAGCTTTTAAAATATTTAAAATATTTGGTTGATGTTATGCAAACAAATAGTGTCATATGGGGAGTAGGGCGTGGATCAAGTGTGGCCAGTTATGTGCTGTACAAATTGGGTGTACATCGAGTAGACAGCATGTACTATAATTTAGACATACAAGAATTCCTGCGTTAAATACACCTATATAATTGGAGAAAACGCTATGACAAATAAAATGTACAAAACAGCCCAGGGCCAAACTGTAGACATTGGAGCATTGATGTTGCAAAATGAAAATGTACGAGCTGTGGGCAATATGAATGTAAATGCTCGCGGTGATCTAATAGATGGTAACAATCAAGTAATTGATCAAAAGAATCGTCAGATTCAACGTCAAAACAAACGACAAACCCAAAATCAATCCAATGAAAATCTTACTCCACCGCCGGTTCAAGCAACCAACACTGTGGCAGCTAAAAGAATGCAGGCCGAACAGAAAAAACAAGAAGCATTAAAGGGTCTAGATATCGATGTACTAATCGAAGATCCTGTTGCAGTAGTAGCAGAACCTGCGCCATCAACTGGGCTGGAAGCCGCTATGGCACGGGCTCGTAAAAATCAATCAGAATAACACACAGGAAATCATGACAAAACCAGCATTTAGTCCGCACCAAGTATCCAAACATCAAATCAAAGCATTACACGATCATGTTATAGTATCGGAAATGACATTTGATCAACGCATCACACAAAGTGGATTGATCCTGTTGAATGACAACGGAACCACGTTAGGAATTCGTCCTCGCTGGGGCCGGGTATATGCAGTTGGCCCAAAACAAAAGGATATTCAAGTAGGACAATGGGTATGTGTGGCGCACGGTCGTTGGACACGTGGCCTAGATATCGAAGACGAATCTGGTAAGCGTACCATCCGTCGTATTGACCCAGCAGATATTTTGTTAATTTCAGACTTGGATCAAATGCCACAAGATGATACTATGAGTACTGCTGTCCACGTGGCAAAACAAACTAGAGAATAATGGGTTTTCGAAAACCAGATTTAACACCGGCATACCAGGCTGTGCGTCTGGCCATGTCCGAAATTAACAGCCCTTACAATGACGGATTTACCGGTTCCTATTGCAAACAAGATCTATATGTGTTAAAATGTTGGTTAGAAGACGAATACAACAAGTTGCCAACATTCACCGGAGAAGAACAATGGAACCAACAACGGGTACTAGAAATACTAAAAAGATAGACTGCACAACCTGCGGTCATGAATATACTCCTGCATGTGATTTTATGCAGGGCCGATGCCCTCATCATACTGCACTGGTTGATGTCAAGGCCATTAAAACAAGATTTACAAATTTATTAAATTTTCTCAAAGGCATTAAATGAAAGAATTATGGGTAGAGCAGTATAGGCCAAAAACACTAGATGGATATGTATTTGTTGATGCTAACCAACGAGCACAAGTAGAAAGCTGGGTCAAAGATGGCAGTATTCCTCACTTGTTGTTTAGTGGCAGTCCTGGTACAGGCAAGACTACTCTTGGCAAAATGTTGATCAATGAGCTGGGCGTGGACGAGTATGATGTGTTATATGTAAACGGCAGTAAGGAAGGTCGCAAGATCGAATGGGTGGATAAACTGATATCGTTTTGTCAGACCATGCCGTTTGGTGATTTTAAAGTTGTCTTAATTGACGAAGCAGACTATATGAATCCGCAAAGTGTTCAACCAGCACTACGCAACCTGATGGAAGACTATAGTACTAGTGTGCGATTTATATTGACTTGTAACTATCCCAACAAGATTATTCCGCCCTTGCATTCAAGACTACAACAGTTGCATATTTTAAAAACAGATCATACTGAATTTACTGCCCGTGCAGCCACAGTGTTGGTCACAGAAGGTGTAGAGTTTGACATTGATACGCTTGACAGTTATGTTCGTGCCACTTATCCAGATCTACGCAAGTGTTTGCAGTTGCTACAGCAAAACAGTCAGAATGGTCAATTGGTTGCGCCTGGAAGCACAGACAAAAGCATTGGTGACTGGAAGTTAGACTGTGTGGACTTGTTCAAGCAGGGCAAGATTCGCGAAGCTAGAACATTGTTATGTCAGCAAAGCACCCCAGAAGAAGCAGACGACATATTCCGATGGATGTATGATAACTTGGATCTATGGTCAAAAGACCCAGAACAACAAGACCAAGCAATTATTATTATTCGTAATGGCTTAGTTAATGTACCAATGGTAGCAGATCAGGAAATTAATTTAAGTGCAACTCTTTGTGAATTGAGCAGACTATAAATGGATCGAGACTATTATTGCTCGATGAAATTTAAGTACCTTAAAATAGATGTTGAATCAAATCTAACTTATTGTTGCCATGCTGCTAAGCCACACACTATTAACAAGCAATGGCTTAAAGAAAATCCGGGACAATTATTCAACACTCCGATCCTGCATCAAGAACGCACAATGATGTTGAACAATGAGCGTAATTCTAGTTGCGAACAAAACTGTTGGCCAGCTGAGGATAAAGATGCAATTAGTCCCAGACTATATCAGCGAGGCAATTTAAAAACACACACAACAATCCATACCAACCCAACAGAGGTTGAATTTACACTAACTAGCGAGTGTAATTTAACCTGCTCGTATTGTTGCAAAGAATACAGTACTGCCTGGAAAAAGGATCTGATTGACAACGGCGATTATGGTATCAACGATAACAGATATAAACTAATAGACAAAGACAAAATCTTATACAATTTATCACAGAATGAAAAGATAAACTCTAAGCATTATCAAGATTTACTCAATGAGATCAAACTTATTACTACAGCTGATGTTAAAGAATTTACAATCACCGGCGGTGAGCCTTTTTTAAACAATCATTTGTTGTCAATTATTGAAACAGCAAAGTCTTGTGGGAAAATTATATTGTACACAGGACTTGGTGTAGCCTATAATCGTTTTGAAAAAATCCTAAATCAAATAAAATTGTATCCCAATATAGAATTGCGCATTAGTGCAGAAAATGTTGGCAAACATTTAGAATTTAATAGGTATGGAATTATCGCTGAAGAATTTTTACAAAAAGTTGAACTTATAAAATCTAACGGTATCAAATATAAATTACATCTTACATTGACAAACTTAACACTATTTGGATTGGCTGAATTTTACAATACATTTGGTGCAGATCAATGGGAATTAACTTTTGCATACCAGCCCGAGTTCATGGCGATCAATGTGTTGGATCAAGAAAGCAAAGAGTATCTTCTAGTAGAATTAAAAGTGCTTCCTGAAAATCATTATAATAAAATTGCAAAATCGATTATAAAGATTCCAACCCAAGAACAACGAATCAACCTACAAACTTTTATCAATAAATTTGCCGCCAGGCGCAATTTAGATTTAAATATCTACCCAACTAACTTTATTAACTGGATTAACCAATGAGATACTTACTATTAACTTTTTACACCCAAGCATCTGGCAAGATTGACGAAGCAATGACTGTGGCAAATAAACTCCGAACAAAGGATTGGCAAACGGTTAACGTAATTTTAGATTTTAAAGAACTTAAAGTCTTAAAAAGCATGATTAACGGTGAAGCGGCAACTAAGGATTGGGACACAATCGTTGGGTATTATTATCAATTCTACGCCAATACATTTGAGCGTTTATTCCAGGACAACGGACATGAATTGCCCACGGCCGACACAGCAGAGCCTGTTGCTACGGAATCTAAACCGGTTGACCAATAATTCCGTTTCAAGTATAATAATACTATGAAATCGAAATTTAAGAACTTAGAAAAACTCATCCTAACTGACTGTGATGGCGTATGCCTGGACTGGGAGTGGGCCTTTAATGTTTGGATGGGCGAACACGGTTTTGAAGAAGTAGCCGGTAGCAAATTTAGCTATGACATGAGTATCAGGTATGGCATACCCAAAGATCAAGTTCGCAAGCTCATAAGGATTTTTAACGAATCAGCGGCTATTGGATTCCTTCCAGCCATGCGTGATAGCGTATATTACATCAAACGATTGCATGAAGAATACGGATTCCGTTTCCATGCGATTACTAGCCTGAGCCTGGATCCTAATGCTCAAAAACTACGTGAAATGAATATTCACAAATTGTTTGGGCCAACTGCATTTGAACGAATTGTATGTTTGGATACCGGTGCCCACAAAGACGATGCTTTAGAAGAGTACGAAGGTACCGGGTGCTTCTGGGTTGAGGACAAGATTGAGAATGCCGAAGTTGGGCATGCCTTAGGGTTAAAGAGTTTATTGCTGGAACATGGGCACAACATGGCACATGAGTGCCCATATCCAATTGTGAAGAACTGGAAACAGATCTATCACATTGTTACTGACTACTCTGAGGCATAAAGTTTAAGCACAGAATCAATGATTCTGTGTCGCTGAATGTCTTTGTTGTCCAAATGACAAACTGCGATTCCTTTTACACCCCCTTCCTGCAATCTTTGGCACAGGTCCATCAGACCATTGTTGCCGCGGTTGCGATCCGCCTGTTCTACGTCGCCCGTGATTACTATTTTTGAGCCTTCGCCAATACGGGTCATTAGCATTTTGCACTGACTAGGAGTTGCGTTCTGCATCTCATCAGCTATAATATACGCACTTTTGAAAGTACGACCTCGCATGAAAGCGAGCGGGGCAATCTCTATCTTTTGCTCCTCTATCATGGCCTGAATGTCGGGCTGACGATAGTACTCTCTAAGTATATCAGTTAATGGGCGAACCCATGGATCCATCTTTTGATTCAAGTCACCGGGCAAGAACCCGTGCTTTTCATCTTCAACCCCCACTGCTGGGCGTGTTAATACTATACGATCTACTTCACCTGCTCTAAATGCTTTAACTGCCGCAAGCATGGCCAAATACGTTTTTCCTGTTCCAGCTGGCCCTGCTGTGATCACAATGTGTTGATCTAAATCTTGCAAAGCTAAAACAAGACGTTCTTGATTGCGTGTGCGAGGCACGATTTCAATGGGCCGTTGTTTTACTGGCTTTACTTGATCAAATCTTATTGTGTTTTCTTGGTTTGTCATTTGTTGACGTTTTTGTGATTTTACTGCTCGTTGCTTACTCATGTAATCTCCGTTGTTGAGTTGAGTTTGATGCTAACAGCAAATTGCTGTCCTAGATATTTACGCCCTGATTTGGTATAGTTTAGTGTGGGTAGTAAATGATTCAAAATTTGACTAAGTATTAGACTGTCCTGCAACATCTTCAAAGTATCCATACATGTTAAATCACCATAAATAACTTTATGAGCAAAACTATTGATCAAGCCATATTCAAAAACGGTGAAGACTACTGGCAAGTGGCCGAAAACATCCGTGACATTTACATGTCAGAAGGAAGTTTATTAACTCTCCTGGATTTCGAGCGTGTGCTAGATGAACTTGATTTGTATGCCTTTAAGAACTGGCAGTTAGGTGAATTAGTAAGTGGTCCTGAAATTGGCAAATATCGTGTGACTTGCATTTTTATGTGGCCAGAAAAGCTCATGCCAGATCCACGTGGTGGACGCAGATTATTACCATTTGACTGTGAAGTCAAATACAAAAAAACCAATATGAAAGTGCCAGTCAAGATTGAAGATCCTAGCGATTATCGTCCTGGTACTAAAAAAGCTCGTATCTCTGAAAAGAAAGTATGGCTAGTAGAAATTACCATGCCCAAGGCCTTGATGAGTGACATACGTACAGGTAGCGTAGAATTAGAAGATGAAGAAATTGATTTAGAAGATTTAGATCGTGCTTACGAGCAGGATCTGGATAACGAAAGTTATCAAAGTGACCAAACCGCCGAAAATGCACAACAAACCTTACAACAACCCGCTTAATTTGCCACTGGTAGAAAGTCTTAATTTCAAAGACTTTGAAGGCCTACTCAAGCCCACTATTCACGTGGATGAATTTAGTTCAAAAATGGGCGATGATGATGACATCATTGTGTTGAGTTTCTTTGTGCGTAATGATCAAGCTGCCAAGGATCTCATGAGCTGGTTTGAAAAGGGCTATGACTTTGTGTTGGATGCAGACCGTAGTCCAGGCGAAATCAAGCCCAACCGTTATTTGGTCTATGTAGAAATCCGTCGTCGTAGCACAGCAGGCGCTCATGTAGAACAACTGTTGGATGATTTGGATACCTTGACCGAATTTGGCCCTGAAGATTGGACCATGCATTATCGTGGCAAAGAAGTTCCATTCACACGTGATGAGTTTGATCGCTTGGTACCATTGAGTCCAAAAGATTATCGTAAAAAGTATGACGAAGAGCTAAATGAAGTTCGCATTGCAGCCGGACTTCCAGTAGTTTCAAACTACGATAAAAAAGATCCTGCACTACAAGCAATTCAATCAGCAGCCGGCCTAATTTAATTTTTAACAAGCAAACATAACCGGTCCAACTCAGTTGGTTCGCGTTTAAATTTCAACGGTTTTAAAATTTTATCCTCAAGCAAAATTTCTATAATTATGTACACAAAGGAAATTGTATGAAAAAATTATTATTTGCTGTTCTTATGGTACCTGTATTGGCATTTGCATGGGAACCATCTAAACCGGTACAAGTTGTTATTGGGTTTGCACCCGGCAGCGGTAACGAAGTATCATTCCGTAAAGTCAGTAGCATTGTTATGAAACAAAATCCCGGCACTAATTTTGTTATTGAAACCAAGCCCGGTGCTGATACTGTAGTGGCCAGTAATGCTTTTATGACCGCACCCAGTGACGGATTGCACTTGCTGGTTCCTAGTCATATGAGCTTATTTGTTACTAACGATATTTGGCAAAAAGATATTAAAAAGTTTGAATACAACAGTTTTAAAAATGTATTAACTCTAGGCAAAAGCCCATTGGTGTTGGTTGCAAGTTCCAAAAGTTCAGTCAACACTCCACAAGAATTTGTACAGTACATTACCAGCGGCAGAAAAGTAAACATAGCAGTAGGTACTGGAGCACACAGAATGGCCTACGAATATATCATGCTTAAAACTCGAGCTGATCCTAACTTGGTACAAAATATTAAATTCACAGGTCCGTTACCAGCTGTAACTAGTGTAGCCGCATACGACGGTCAGTCAGGTACTGAATTTGGAATTATGCCCGTGGCGGTTGCTAAAGCATTAATTGATGCTGGCAAAGTAAAACCCATTGGACTTACTGGTGGACCGCGATTACAGCAGTTGCCAACCGTACCAGTACTCAGTGATGTTGTACCTGGTCTCAAAGTCTACGCTGGTTGGATATTATCATTACCGCCAAGTACGCCTAACACTATTGTTGAGTGGTATCAGGACAAGTTCTCCAAGGCAATCTTAAGTGATGAGTATCGCGAATGGGCTGATCAAAACTATATTATTATTGATCGTAACGAACTCACTCCTAAAGGTGTAATGAATTATGCCGAAGAGATTAGAGCATCATTTGCTCCTGTAATTAAAAACATTAACGTAGAAAATTAATGAAATATATTCGGGTAAAGTAGGGCAGAAAACGGTAAATATTGGTATCTGAAGGAGCTAATATGCAAATTACCCAAGAACAATTACAACAAATCATACCAAACAATCCTTATGTAGATCATTGGTGTGAAGCATTAAACGCAATATTACCGGATTATGAAATTGACACACCACAACGTGTGGCCGCTTTCCTAGCACAATGCGCTCACGAATCAGGTGGCTTTACTGCCTTACACGAAAACTTAAACTATCGCGCTGTAACACTACGCAAGGTATTTCCTAAGTATTTCCCCGACGATGCTATTGCCGAACAGTATGCGTCACAACCCAACAAGCAAGAACTAATTGCCAATAGAGTTTATGCCAATCGCATGGGCAACGGCGACGAAGCGTCAGGTGATGGATATCGTTACTGTGGTCGCGGCTTGATCCAATTAACTGGCAAGCAAAACTATACCAAGTTTGCAGAAAGTATCGATACTCCTGTTGAACAGATTCCAGAGTTTCTAGCCACGTTTGAAGGTGCCATCCAAAGTGCTTGTTGGTTCTGGGAAACCAACAACTTGAATCAATATGCCGACTCAGGTGACATCCTAACAATGACCAAGCGTATCAACGGTGGAACTATTGGCCTAGAAGATCGTCAGAAGCATTATAATCACGCATTACATGTGTTTGGTGCTTGATCATGTGGATCGTTAACTTCCTTCCTGATTGGATATTTCACATTTTGCTATTGGTAGGCTTACTGGGTCTGATTGCTAGTATTGTGTTAGACAGTATTCCATTTATATCAACTAATGCCAAGGCTATCCAAATAGCCAGTGCTGTGGTGCTTGCTATTGCGTTATACTTTGAAGGTGCAATTAGCGATAACAATGCATGGAAAGCTCGTGTTCAAGAACTAGAACTTAAAGTTGCTAAAGCAGAAACACAATCAGCAGAAGCTAACGGTCAATTAAGTAAAGCATTAGCTGCCAAAGACAAAGAAATTGCCCTGGCACAAGCAGAGTTAAAGAATCGTATTCGAGCAGGTGCTGCGGCCATGGATGCTGTGTGTCGGATACCAGCTGATGTTGTTAGTATCCTTAATGATGCTGCTAAGAAAGGAGCAAAGAAATGAAATTATTAATTGCTATCTTGGCATTAAGTTTATCAGCGTGTGTTAGTGTTCCTGTTGAGCGTAAGTTTCCTAAAGCACCAGCAGAACTAATGACGGCTTGCCCAGACTTACAAACAATCCCTGTGGGCACTACACAATTAAGCGTAGTAGTAGAAACAGTTACCACTAACTACGGGCAGTATCAACTGTGCCAAACTAAAACGGATACCTGGATTGAATGGTACACAAAACAGAAAGAAATATTTGACAGCGTAAAATAAAAATAATAAAGGAGCTAAAATGTCAGAAGTACACAATGTAGAAGGTAAAGAAAAAGAAGATTGGATGCAACAAAAGTGGCGTCCGGCTATGGGCTGGATGTACATGAGCGTGTGTATTTGTGACTTTGTTGTTTTTCCTGTGCTGTGGAGTGTGTTACAGGCTTTAGGCAACCACGGTCATGTTGAAACACAATGGTCGCCTATTACACTTAATGGTGCTGGGTTATTTCATATGGCTATGGGTGCTGTATTAGGTATTGCGGCCTATGGTCGTACACAAGAAAAGATGGCTGGAGCCGCAGGTGGTAATGGGGCACTAACTACGCCAAGCATCGGAGCACCGACTACGCCAAGTTTTGGTGCACCATCACCTAGCTTTGGATCTACTTCACCTGCTCCAGCATTTAACAACGCACCGGCAACAGGTTTTAACCCAACACCTGCTCCAGCATTTGGCAACAGCAAACCTGTTGCACCGCCTCCAGCGACTCAACCAGAACTATAAGGATAACAAAATGAAATCATTATTAATTGCAATGGCAGTAATGTTTGGCACAGTATCCGCTGTATATGCAGAACCTGCTAAAAAGCCAGCAACTCAAAAGAAACAAGTTAAGAAGCACAAAAAGGTCGAAGGCACCAAGGTTCCAGAAAAAGCACCTGCTAAATCACAACCAAAAAAGAAGTAATAGTTCTTGCAATGCCAGGCAATAGATAGTATAATTAATACTGCTATTGCCTTTTTTAATCAATGAAAAATTACTATCAAACACTAGGCGTCGATAAAGGCGCAACGCCAGACGAAATTAAACGGGCTTACCGAAAGCTCGCAAGTCAACACCATCCTGATAAAGGTGGCGACAAGGCCAAGTTTCAAGAGATCCAAAGTGCTTACGATTCCTTGAGTGATCCGGTTAAACGGCAACAGTATGATAATCCTGGTCAACAACATGGATTTAGGCCTGGCGCAGGATTTGATTTTGACAGCATATTCAACATGTTTGGTGCACAATTTCATCATCCTCATCAACAACGTGCCCAACAAGCTCGCATGAGTCTTTGGATCACCCTGCGTGATGTTGCCGAAGGCGGTCGTAAAAACATTAGTGTAGGTACTCAACAAGGAACTCATGCTGTAGAGATTGAAATACCATTGGGCATAAATGATGGCGATACTGTACAGTATTCCAACATCGGCCCAGGAGGAATGGATCTAGTAATCACTTATAGAATCCATCCAGAACCTAGATTCCAACGTCAAGATTTGAATTTGCACAACGAGCAAGCAGTAAGCATTTGGGATCTAATACTGGGCGGTGAGGCCACTCTTAAAGACATCCTAGGCACTGAACTATCTTTGACCATTCCTCCTCGTACACAACCTGGAACTAAATTCAGATTACGAGGACGTGGCCTTAGATCTCGATCTGGCGGCGCTGGTGATATTATAGTGCAATTACAGGCTCGTATTCCAGACACTCTCAGCAACGAACTGCTGGAGCAAATTCAGAAAGATCAGGCCAATAAATAACCATATAGATTGTGATTTGCAGTAAATTAGTATATAATAATAGTAGTGTTGTAGATATTAACCAAGGACCCTATGCAAAACAATCCAGAAATTGAACAAATCGTTGATGCCGCAGTTAAAATAGCTCGAGATCAACATCATGAGTATGTCATGACCGAACATGTGTTGTTGGCCATGGTTAGGTATGAACCATTTCGCTTGGTACTAGAAAAGTTTGGTGCAGACGTTGCCATGCTAGATAGTGAACTACATGCGTACCTCCAGTCGTGTACCAGTTTGGTAGCTGCCAAGGATGTACAGCCTAAAAAGACCAATGCACTTGAACGTTGTTTTAATCGCGCACTTACACAGGTGTTATTCACAGGACGTAGAACTGTAAGTACTCTTGACTTGTACTTGGCCATGATGAATGAAAACAACAGCCATGCACACTATTTCTTGCTCAAGTATGGCATTAAGAAAACAGACTTTGCTGAGTACTGGCAAAAAAATTACAAACAAGGTGATGTAGTATTCACTGATCAACAAGCCACAGAAATCTTAACTGAACACTGTGTGGATCTTACCAAGTTGGCCCGAGAAGATCGTCTTGAACCCATGATTGGACGTAGTGCAGAACTAGATGAAATGATCACTGTGCTGGCCCGCAAGTTCAAGGCTAATGTGTTAATGGTTGGCGATCCTGGTGTAGGTAAGACTGCTATTGTGGAAGGCTTGGCGCAAGAAGTTGCTGCCGGCCGTGTACCAGAGTTCCTTAAAGGGCATGAAGTATGGAGTCTTGAAGTAGGTAGCTTGTTAGCAGGTTCAAAGTATCGCGGCGAGTTTGAAGAAAAGTTCAAACAGGTCATTGCCGCATTAGTAGCCAAGAAAAAATGTATCTTGTTTATCGATGAAGCGCACACCATGAAAGGCGCTGGATCAAGTAGTCAGAGTAGTCTAGACATGGCTAACATGTTAAAACCAGCCATTACCAAAGGCAGTTTAAAAGTCATTGCCAACACAACCTGGGAAGAATACTACGAGTCATTTGAAAAGGATCGTGCCTTAATGCGTCGTTTCCATAGAGTAGGCGTAGACGAACCAGATGATGCTACTACAGAACAGATTCTTATTGGACTTAGCCCAAGATTAGAATCATTCCACAATGTGTTGATTGACACAGATGCTATTACAGCAGCAGTTGAGTTAAGCGCCCGTTACATTCATGATCGCAAGAATCCAGACAAGAGTATTGACTTGTTAGACGGTGCCTGCGCCAAAGAACGTGTCAAAGATGCAGGTAATGTAACTGTTACTAAAGACATGATCATGGCACAACTAAGCCGCATCACAGACGTGCCTGTGGATCGCTTGCAAAACGAACGTAGTGACAAAATTGTTGAGTTAGAAAGCAACATCAAACAACGCTTGTATGGACAAAACGAAGCAGTAGACAGTGTGTTGGATCGTGTTTACATCAACTTTTCGGGCATTGGCAATGAAAAACGCCCAATTGCCAGCTTCTTGTTCCTAGGACCAACAGGTACAGGTAAAACAGAACTGGCCAAGTTGTTAGCAGAGAATCTTGACATGAAGTTGCTCAAGTATGACATGAGTGAATATCAAGAACGTCATACTATTAGTAGCTTGATTGGTGCTCCTCCTGGTTATGTAGGCTTTGAAGATGGTAACATCGGCGGCGGTAAATTAATTTCAGACATTAGTAAAAATCCTTTTGCTGTGTTATTGTTTGATGAAATTGAAAAGGCACACCCGGACGTGATCAACATCATGTTGCAGATGTTGGATGAAGCACGTATTAGCAGTGCCAATGGTAAAACAGTTAATTTAAAGAACTGTATCATTATCATGACATCAAATCTAGGTGCCAAAGACAATGAAAATAATAACATTGGCTTTGCTCAAAGTTTAGAAAAGACTGGTAGTGAAGACAAGGCCATGAAAGAATTCTTCAAACCTGAACTACGCAATCGTATTGATTGTGTGTGCAAGTTCAACAAGCTGGATAACTTGGCTATCAAGAAAGTTGTACTCAAGTTTGTTGATGAGTTACAAACTAGTTTAACTGCTAAAAACATTCGGTTAAACTTGTCGGAGTCAGTGATTGACCTGTTGGCAGAAAAGGGCTACGACAACAAGATGGGTGCAAGACCATTGAGTCGTAAAATTGATGAGCTAATTCGTGTACCACTCAGTAAACGAATCTTGTTTGACCGACTTGAAAACTGTACTATTCAAACAGTAGTGGAAGATGAACAGATCAAGTTTATTACAGAAGAAACTGTTGTGCCGGTGGTTGATCCAGATGGCTACATTGTACTTGAACCAAAAGTTTAAACCTATTGTAAAGGATCGATTGTATTATGATCGATTCCTTTACTGTGTAGGATTTCAGTTAGACGAAGTTAATTGTCTACGACAACTAAATCACGACAAGATTGATGAATTTATTCAACGTCGGCAAGAATGGCGAGAAGTTGCACAGGCACGCTGGAGTAATAGCACAATCCTGACTCATCGTCGAAAAGAAATTACTGAAAAAACTGTAACAGATCTACACGAAGTTGCTGAGATATTACTTACTGCCACTGCAGATTTTAAACTAATAACCACAGTGAATCAAGGATACATTTATTCAAATGATCTGGCATTAATTGATCTGCTTGATCAATTACCACAGTTACAGCACAAACACTATAATCAAGCCATAGTTGATCGTCCTAAAAATACTATACGTTTAAAGAAATCCAAATATCAATATCGCAGTTATTTTAAAATAACAAAACTATCCCCGGGTAAAAAGACTGTACTATGTAGTTTTTTACAAAATCAACAGATGAGCGCCAGGATTAGTCCATCATTAAATGAATGGATAAACACACCATTTAATCGTACACAGGATTACTTTTTTGTGGATTATCACACAGAATCCTGGCTTACTATGCTGGCACTAGTAAATCCTGGGTTGATAAGAAAAACTGTAGAAATAATCACTGCTAAATAATTGACTATGGCAAAGATAAACGAACAAACCCTTATAATCACAGTGAGTCAGTTGGTCAAAGACGATACTCCTACAAATGAACTTTTGAGTGCAGATGTTGTTACTCAATTAGAAGCAGTAGTAGCTGAATTGGCTGGCGCAGGCACCCTGGTTGAAATTAAACTGGCATGACCTCTTATAATACACTGACCTTGTTGAGTGATGTTGTCTACGGTACAGCATCTGGTAACTATGACGGCAGTAGTCAGGATTTTTATTCTGACGCTGTGCCGGCTGCAAACTACTACGGCGGTCAAGGTAGTTTACAAACTATCACTTATCGTTTGCAAGATGCAGTGGTTCGTATTACCATGCAGGCCACTCTAAACGATCAAGTAGAACAAGCACATTGGTTTGATGTGGACACTTATGGCAACGGAGTAGATCCTATAACTGAAACCCACCCGGTCAGCGTAGTTGGTGGATTTGTCTGGCTTCGTGCTAGAGTTGAATCGTTTGACGCTGGAACTATACAAGCCGTTACTGCTGCATATTAAAATTTAGCATGATCCCTACTGTAAAATTTAGTTGTAATATCAGCAACACCGATTATTCTGCAGAGTTAGGACTAGAAATCTACATAGATAATCTACAAATATTCAATCAAGAATGGATCAGCGGTCCTGTGGCATTTGACTATGATTTTTCAGATTCAGATGGTGTGCATGAACTCAAGTTTGTGATGAAAAATAAAACTCGATATCATACTCAATGCGACGCTGACGGCAATATTGTCAAGGATGCTAGACTGGTTATTACTGACTTTGCATTCGACGACATCAAATTAGGACAAATAATAACCAGTCTAGCAGTATATCAACATAATTTTAATGGTACCAAGGACATGATACAAGACAGTTTTTACGGTGAACTAGGATGTAATGGCACATTAACCTTGCCGTTTGAAACTCCTGTTTACTTGTGGTTGCTGGAGAACATGTAACCATAAATATACTACAATGAACTATCTTGTAATATATCCCGGCAGATTCCACCCATTCCATCAAGGCCACAAAGCCAGTTATGATTGGTTAACCAAGCAATTTGGCGAAAACAACGTGTATGTGGCCAGTAGCAATGTTCAGGATCCCGCAACCAGTCCGTTTGAATTCAGTGACAAAGTAAAAATGGCCACTGAATTAGGTATTCCAGTTGGACACTTTGTTAATGTAAAAAATCCTTATCAGGCAACAGAAATTACATCCTCACTGTCAGACGAAGAAAAAGCCAACACTGCACTTGTATTTGCTGTCAGCGAAAAAGATTCTGAAAGATTTAATTTTGCCCCAAAGAAAGACGGGTCGCCCAGTTACTTACAACCTGTGCCTGCAAATAAAAAAAGCATGAAGCCCATGACTAAACATGGTTATGTTGCTATAACTCCTACTGTGAACTTTCGAGTCAAAGGTGTAGATGCCAATAGTGCCAGTCAAATTCGTAAACTCTATCTGGATGGCAACGACAATGATCGCATGCAGATTATTGCAGATCTTTATGGGGTAGCTGACGCAGAACTAAAGGCCATATTTGATGAAAGATTAGGAGTAAATGCTCCGCAGGAAGCTGTCATTTATGGGCAAGAACAAATCTATAGTGGAGACAATCCAGTTAGTGTCATGCGTGAACGTCGTGAAAAGTTAATGGCAAAAATTACTGAAATGCGTGAACAGCTTGCTCAGTTTCGCCGAATCAAGATAAATGAGCAACAAATCATTGATTATATAGACGAGAAAAAATCACGGCCATAGAAAACTCTAGTAAATATATTACACATTTTACTTAGAGGAACTCATGGCTGACAGCAAAGACGTATTACCCGTTACAGAAACTCCGCAGGCTACTCAGCCAGGACAACAACAAATCCAAGTCAATATTGATTATTTAAAAACTACCCGTGTACACATTTGTATGCCGTGTTATGGTGGCATGTTAACAGAATCATGCTTTATGAGTTATATCAAATGGGCCAATGCTTGCCGTCAATTGGGCATTGACTGGACCATGGAAACCATGACTAACGAGTCATTGATCAGTCGTGCAAGAAATACATTAACGGCCAAGTTCTTAAACAACAAAGACTCAACCCATTTAATGTTCATTGATGCTGACATTGGTTGGGAACCTTGGCATTTAATGGTCATGTTAAATCGTGATGTGGATGTTATTGGTGGATTATATCCAATGAAATCATTACCAGTTAAATGGTGTGTAAATGGATTCGACGGTGCTGAAGAAGGCCCAGATGGCCTGCAAGAAGTCAGCAAAACTGGCACAGGATTTATGTTGATCAAGCGCGGTGTATTTGAAAAACTTGACGCACATCCTGCTACAAAGCCTTTTAATAATGACATTGGATTGCCTGCAGAATTAAATCCTTACATGAAAACTTACTTTGATACAGCAGTTCGTGAGAACCGTTACTATTCAGAGGACTGGACTTTCTGCGAAAACTGGCGCGATCTAGGTGGTAGAGTTTGGGTAGACAAGCGTGTGTTACTCAAGCACACAGGTACCTATGTATTTGACTTCCAAGCACAGGATCAATTGTACAAGGATCTACATGCTATGGCACTGACAAATACAGGCGGCGTTGCTGCACCTGTTGATACACCAGTTGCTGCACCAGCTCCTGCGGTTTCTACAGTATTGGCCAGCAGTAAGCCAATTGAAGCAAAAAAGAAAGCCAACAACAAATAAAAGTTTTGTTTGGATTAAAAACTCAAGAGCCGCTTTGATAGCGGCTTTTGTTTATCCGGTAAATACATACTATGAATATTCTAGAATTAGATTCCTATAATCTTGACGATGCTGTCAAGTTCAATGACCAGTTAAACCCTCGCATATGGGGTGCAGACGAACATTTACGTCCAGAAGTACGTGAACGTTTGTTGGAAATAGCCCAGGATTTCCGTGAATTTTTAGGCATCAAAGATCTAGATTTAAAAGACATTACTATAAGTGGAAGCAATGCTGCATACACTTATACTCCCAACAGTGACATTGATTTACATCTTGTGGTTGACATGCCCAATGACGATGTGTATCGTGAATTGTTTGATGCTAAAAAGTTTCAATACAATGAACAGCACAATATCAAAATTGGTGGCTATGATGTTGAATTGTATGTGCAAGACGCTGGCCAACCACACATCAGTCAAGGAATTTACAGTGTAGCAAACAATAACTGGATTCAAGTACCACGCAGAGTTAAATCTGTAGTAGATGATACCAGTACACGAGACAAGTTTGAGACCGTGGGCCGTCAGATTGAACGTGCTGTTAAAAGTGGCAATTTACAACGTATGGATAATCTGGCTCGTAAAATTAAAAAGATGCGACAAACTGGATTAGAAGCACACGGTGAATTTGGCCCAGAAAATTTAGCATTTAAAATGTTGCGTAGTCAGGGCAAGATTAAAGAACTATACGATGCTCGCAATGTTGCCAAAGATCAACTGTTGAGTCTCAAAGAAGAACCCAAGAAACGTTTTGTAAATGGATTTAAAGAAGACGCTGGTATGACTTGGGATGGAGTAGATCCAACTACCTGCATGTTCTTGAATGAACAAGATCCAGAACCAACCGATGAAGAAATACTCAACGACTTTGTTGATTTTTGTGCAAAAGAATTAAAAATTGATCAACTGCCTGTAATTAAATTACGCAAAGATCCGCAGTGGTCAGTAGTAAACAAAACATTTGGTCGTTATATCAATGATCGAGGCATGCTGGAAGTGGCCTGGGGACAACGTCATATCATGGATGTGCTTCGTACAGTGGCACACGAACTCACACATCGTCATCAACACGAACGTGATGGTGACCGTATGGGACCAGATGCAGGCGAAACTGGCAGTCCTTGGGAAAATGAAGCCAATGCTAGAGCTGGTGTATTGATGCGCGACTATGCTCGACTACATCCTGAATACTTTGCTCAAGGCCAAGCCGACAAACTAACTGATGTTGATCAACAGTTAGATGAGAGTTTAAAAACTTCTGCTGGTGCTACCGCAGTGGTAGCTTGCTTGTTAGCCGGCGGTGGTCTAAGTGGCTGTGCTAGCCAACCACAACAAACCACACAACAAATACTACGTACCGCACAGGATGTTGGACGAGTTAACATGGCTGCTAAGAAAATTACTCTTGCTGACACTCAAGCCGAAGCACAGAAAGAAATTGATACTGTATTACGTGCCGGAGCCGGTGGTTATGGTTCTGAGGGTGCGGCCAATGTCAGTAACATTTTAAGAATTTGGCGCAAGTTAAAAGGCAATCCACAAGTGCCAGTTGAACCTGCCGCACCTGAATACGGCCCTGCTGAGCCACGTCAACGCATACGTCAGTATGAAAGTGCCAGCGGCTACATTCCCACAAAGAAACAGGCCAAAGATCCACGTTATAGCATGGCCCTTACTGTAGATATCAAACCTGGACAAGTGGGCAAAGAAGCCAACAAGTTGGGATTAAAAACAGACAAGCAAGGTCATCCACAAGTGGCCAAAGCCAATGGTTTGGTAGAAGCCTTGGCCCTACAATTACAGCAATTCAAAGAAGGACGTGTTCCTAATCGTCCGTTAAGTCAAGTTCCAGGTGAAATTGAAGATGACCTTGGCAATCAAGAAGCCATGGGCCCAGAGTTTCCACCACAAATGCCAGCAGGCACTACCAAAGTAGACGTTAGCGATTTGACTGATTGGTATAAACTTGGACAAGACATCAGCGACATGGACGATGCTGATCCTGAAGATTACAATCAAGGTCCTCCACAAACAGTAGTGGTATTTCCTAGTGATGAAATTGAACAGGGCTATTTGCCACAGTTCAAGCGATTAGGATTAAAAACACATGACATGGATCCAGATGTCGAGGGTGGCGAGGATGTTACAGGTAAACACCAACCTAAACGTCGATTAAAAGAAGATGATTTAAATGAAGTACGCATGGCTCCTAGTAACCTAATGCAATGGGCCAAGAGCCCAGAGGCTCAGGGAATACAAGCTGGGTTCGAAGCAGAATTAATCTTCCGTGACACCGACAGTGGCGACGACGACGAAAGTGACATGGAACCCGACTATGACATGGACGAACGGTGTCGTAGTATTTCCCAAGTTGTAGAGTTTTTCCAAACTGATGACTACGGATATGGATTAAGCGAACGTCAGGCGTCACGCTTACAAGACAGTTTAGACGAACAGTACATGGAGTGGTCTGATGAGAAAATGTACGATGACTGGAAAGACGAGCGCGACGAGTTAATTAAAGAAGCCTGGTTACGTGACAGACCCATGGCCGAGCGTATTCATGCCGCCCTAGTAGACGGGTTAGACTTAACTGACGAACAAGCCGACGAAGTTGAAAAATTATATAGCCAACGTGAAAAAGGCGAAATTAAAGGTTCTGAAATGTCAGAAGAGCAATTAGAAATGGCTAGCCAATACAGTGAAGCTAGATCAATTGCTGAAGATGTGTTAGAAGAAGATGTTGAGCAAACTATAGAAAAAGAAGATGGATTTTACGACGAAGTCCTAGATGATTTCCGTAGTAATTTTTACGTAGACGATGACTCCGGCTTTTTTGATGATGTAGGCCTGCGTTGGATGAGTGATGTATCCAACAACTATGACCTTGGGTGGCCTTACCTGACTGGTAGTGGTACCAATGGTGGAAGTCGTGACTGGGAAGGCATTGGCGATAGCTTACACGATACTATCGACATGCCAGTTAAATTAAGTTCAGGCTATCATAGCGCCACACGTAAACCAGGTTTATGGATTGTAGAACCCGATTCAAGTTTACAACCAGATGATCGCGAAGACTATGGTTTGGAAATTGTTAGCCCTCCTATGCCCTTGCTTACTGCCTTAGAAAAGCTACAGGAAGTATGTGACTGGGCTAATGATCCTACTGAAGGCAATGCTTACACTAACGATTCAACTGGCTTACACATGGGTGTTAGCGTTCCATACAAAGGTGGTGATGTTGATTATGTTAAACTAGTATTATTCCTTGGCGACGAATATGTATTGCAATCATTTGGTCGCGAAGCTAATACCTATTGTGCTAGTGCCATGAAGAAATTTAAACAAAACGTAGGCAATAACAATGCCCGTTATGCAGCCAATGTTACTGGTGCTATGGATCTTATGCGTGGTAACTTAATCGAGTTGGCCAACAGAGAAATACAAAAAGGTGTAGGCGAAAGCAAATATACATCAGTGCATATCCAAAAAGGTTACATTGAGTTCCGCAGTGCTGGTGGCGATTGGTTAGCAGAAGAATCAGCAGATCCTGAAAAATTATCCAGCACAATGTTGCGTTATGCCCGTGCCATGCAGATTGCTGCAGACCCAAGTGCTGAGCGCAGAGAATATGCCAAGAAGTTATACAAATTAATTGCACCCGAAGGCAATGATCAACTAGCCTTGTTCAGTCAGTATACCGCAGGTGAGTTAAACAAAGACCAACTCAAGAAGCGTTGGGCTGAAAAGACTATTGGTACAGAAAAGAAAATGAATCAGCGGTGGAAGCTGTATCAAAACATAGACGGTCGTTGGGAACCAGTTCCAGGCGGAGAATGGAATGGTTACCCTGAAAGCGAAGTTAAAAATGCTGTATGGGGCAAATATGGTCGTGAAGCTCTTGACTCAGGTGAATATCAATTGGTCAACATGGGCGAGCAAGACTGGGAAGTATACGATGTCAAAACTGGCAAGACTCTTGAAATAGTCAAAGGCAAGAGCAAAGGTGAAGTTGCTGATGCGGTGTACGACAAGTATGTTGATCAAGGAATTGGCTTTCAAGTTCGTCCTTATGTAGATCCAGCAACTCTTACACCACGTGCCAAGTTGGCCAAACGTATTACAGAGCCAAAAGAAAAAAGCGACTGGGATGTCATTTACAAGCCAACAGGCCGTGTAATTGATAGCATACTACGTGTTGACCAAGAGGCGGCACAACAATTATTAAAGAAAGTAGCGGTACTGCACGACTTTGAAAACGCAGACGATTTAGAACTACGTCCACAAACAGCTGAAAGACCTCAGAGTGCAGATGATCGCCAAGACAGTGCAGATCTACAAGCAACCTTACAAAATACTGAACGTGGCGAGTGGGAATTTTATCGCACAGAAACCGGCAATGTAATTGATCGTGTAAACGATGCTAGTCGTATGCAGGCTAATGCAGTCAGAGCAGATATAGTTCGTAGATACGGACATCCTGATGCTAGTGTGGGTATGCGTAGAGTTGATCAATCAGGTGTTCAAGATGTTGCTCCTGATGTTGCTCAGAACTTTGCAGAACCTGCGCCACAAGACGCTACAGAAGTTCCACGCAACTGGGAATTTGTAAATCGCATAACCGGTCGTGTTATTCATAATATGACTAATGCTAGCTACAATCAAGCCAATGTAGTGCAGGCTAACCTTGAACAACAGAATCCAGAAGCAGACATATATTTGCGTAGCGTAAGTCCAAGACCCGAATTAGAAGAAAACTTTGCCGACGGCAAAGGTCCAGGTCGTCCAGGAGACAGCGTTCGTCACGGAATACCCAAAGGTGCTACTATAGCCCAATTAGAAAAAGCCGCCAAGGCACCAGGTCGTAAAGGACAGTTGGCACGTTGGCAGTTAAATATGCGTAGAGGAAAGAAAAAATGAAATTTAGTGAATTTACTATAGAAGAAAAAGTAAGACTTGACCCCAAGTGCTGGTCTGGTAAAAAGATTGGTAGCCCCAAGACCAAAATGAAGGGTGGAGTTCGTGTAAACAACTGTGTGCCTGCTGAAAGCGTTGAAGAAGAGTGGAGTCAAAAATACAAAGACAGTATCAACTGCTCTAATCCTAAAGGCTTTAGTCAAAAAGCTCATTGTGCTGGTAAAGCAAAGAACGAAGATATCAACGGCGAATACAATGACGAAGCAGGCATGGCTCAAGGTAACTTGTACACTATAGCCCAAGCCGCACAAGGACTACTTGATACTATTGATGATCAGGATAACTTGCCAGAGTGGGTACAAGAAAAAATTGCCAAAGTCGAAGGCATGTTAGTAGGCGTGTGGAACTACTTACAAAGTCAAAAAGCACAAGGAATTGATCCACAAGTATCAGAAGGTGAAGTGGTGTCAATGAAAGATGATCCTACCACGGTCAAACGATTGGCACGTCAATGGTGGACTGGTAATGAACAAGAGTATGCTCACGCACAGCGCATGTTAAATCGCATGGGCTGGGATATTTGGGAAGATGAAGATGATATTGTTGTAGCCAAAGATGGCGATGAATATGTGTTGTCCATGGATGACATGGAAGCTATTACTGAATCTGAGGCCTGGCAACGAGTCAACAAGAAAGACCGAACAGCTGGCATGAGTAAGAAAGCTGTCAGCACATATCGACGCGAACATCCAGGTAGCAAATTACAAACTGCTGTTACTACCAAGCCTAGCAAGTTAAAGAAGGGTAGCAAAGCCAGCAAGCGTCGTAAGAGTTATTGCTCACGCAGTAAAGGTCAAATGAACATGCACAACATCAGCTGTGCCAAGACTCCAGACAAAGCTATTTGTAAAGCACGTCGTCGTTGGAACTGTGAATGAGATTTAAAGAATTTGTTGCTGAGCTCAACTATCCTGACGAATTAAATGTAAGTGCTGCTCTACAGCAATACTTTGTCAAGCGTGGCTATCAAGTAGCTGGTGAAGGACGCGATCAAATAGCATTTGAAAGTCCACGCGGCACAGTAGTTAAAGTAGTAGGACTTGGTGACACTGAACGTGAAGATGTTGTAAAACGCTATGTTAACTTTTTTGTGCAACATCAAGGTAATCCTTACTATCCACGCATATACAATACTGGTGAATTTCCTGTGGGCGATGAAACCTATTTTGTGTACGAACAAGAATACTTGAATTACGTATCAGACGAAGAAGAAGTGTTAGAATACATAGAAGACCTAATGAGTGCATTACCTCGTGGTGAGCAAGCACTTGCCGCATTTCAACAAAATCGTCCAAGGCCTCAATCATTATCACCAGAAGAAGTTGCTGGATTAGTTAAAGCCACACATGATCTTGAGAGTAGCATTGGCGGACCTGCTCCTTTGGATTTATCAATGATTGAAAACATACGCCGTCGTAAAGATGGGCATTTAGTTATTATGGATCCTTACAGTTTATGAGAGCCCAAGAATTTCTAACTGAATACAGCCAGCTTAACACCCAGCGGGCTCATCGTGATGGACTTGACTTAGAAGTTCGTAGTAATGATAAAAACCTAAGTATCTATGCGTACGATCGTGGTGGTAGAGAACTAGCTCATGTTCATTTTGATCGAAACGGCAACAACCTTGTACCGTACGACTTAGAAGTAGGCGAAGACTATCGTGGTCAAGGTATTGCCGCGGTAATGTATGATTATGCCAAAGAGCTTGGCTATCGTGTAGAGCGTAGTGGCGAGCAAACAGATGCAGGCCGTGCATTCTGGGATAAGAATCGCGGCGAAGAACAAGTATGGGAAGATGATGTTGATGAAGGTTGGAAAAGTGCCCTAGCCGGCGCAGCCGCAACAGGTGCCATGGCATTTGGTAGTGCAGGTGCCGCTGATGCAAAATCTGCGCCTGTGGCCAAACCAGCAGTCACAGCCAAAGCAACTGCCAAGGTAGCACCCAAGCCTGCACATGTTCCTGTTAGCCAAGCTGAACAAGCCAAAATGACTCCTGTACAAAAATTAAAAACAGCTGCAAGTGCCAACGGCATACACGGCACAGAACTAGCACAGTTTCTAGCACAATGCGCTCATGAAAGTGCAAACTTTACACGCATGGAAGAAATTGGCAAGCCGGAATACTTTGCTCGAAAGTATGATCCTAAGCATGCTCCCAAGACTGCTAAGATATTAGGCAATACAGAAATAGGCGATGGCGAACGTTACAAAGGTCGCGGATTTATACAACTAACTGGACGTGACAATTATCGTATGGCCAGTAAAGCATTAAACTTACCATTAGAAGCAAACCCAGATTTAGCAGCACGTCCTGACGTTGCAGCAGCAGTGGCAGTATGGTATTGGAAGAACCGTGTGGCCAACAAAGTAAAGAACTTTGCAAATACCAAACAAGCAACCAAAGCAATCAATCCTGCAATGAAGGGCATTGCAGATCGTCAAGAAAAGTTTAAACAATATCAGGTGGCCATGCGATGAGACTACACGAAATAGCCCGGATACCACAAGGTGACTTTGGTGACGCGGATACATTGGCTACACCCAAGTATGATGTTGAGAAAAAAGAATTACCAGGCGGTAGTGGATTTACCTATGCTGTAGGCAAGCCTGACGCAGAAGATTTAGAAATTATGATTTTTGATGGCGATACCCTGGCTGCAGAACTTGATTTGTTTTATACCCAAGACGCAACTAAGGCCTGGCGAGTTAGTACTGTGGCTGTTAATCCGCAATATCGTAGTCAAGGATTAGGAAAAGCCCTATACGGCATTGCATTGAGCATACTAAAACTTACTATAGAAGCCGGCGATACACAAACCAAACACGGACAACGCATGTGGTTAATGTTAAATAGTATACCAGGAGTTGAAGTCTTGGGCTACAAAATGGAACGCACAGAAAAATACAAACCTCGCCCAGGCGATACAATTATAGCACAAGATGAAAATTGGACTCGATATACATTTCCTGTACGACCAGGTGTTAATAGTATGCGTAGTGGACGCTACGGCACTGGTATGTATACCAGCATGGCAAGTATGATAGCAAAATGGACAGGCAAATGAGATTAAACGAATTCGCACCCAGCCCAGAACGGGATGACAATGAGGATAATATTCCAAATCAATTGGTAGTATTGGCCAATCGTTGGTGGAATGCCACTGATGATCAGCCACAGATCGAACATGTGCTAAACAGCCTGGGCTGGAGCATACATCAGGTTGAAAGCGAGGATGATGCTGTACAACTAATGCATAACGATGGCACTACATATTTTATCAGTGCCGATGACTTTGATCCTGAGTTGTTTGAAGCAACAAACACAGCCGTAGCTGCCAAGTTATGGACTGCTCCTGTACAAATCAAACAACCCAACTATGTTGGCCGTATTGATGTAACTGTTACAGCGCCAAACGCACAGCTGGCACGCCAGTTAATGAAAGCACAATATGGTGTACAAGACTGGCATGTGGGTTCAGTTAAAGAAGTAAAATGAGACTTGTTGAATTAAAAAATGTGCCAGCTGAAGATGTGCTAGCCTACGTCAAAAGCATACACGATAATTTTCACATTCCCGACACAATATTAACACATCCTAAGTGGCGCAAAACTCGTGTGCCATTAAACCAACTACACATTCCAGACCCAGAGTCTGGCGAAGATCTAGACGATCCTTACAATCGTGTACAAATGATTGATATGTATCATGTTGATGATATTACCCGCCAAGACATAGAACGACGACCTATTGTGGTTGATACCGATGGTCATATAATCGACGGCAATCACCGTGCGTTGGCCGCTAGATTAAGTGGTATGTTTGACATACCTGCTTATGTGCCAGTGAAATAACGTCCACTAAATATAGCATGACCAAACAATTTGTTCGTGTGATGACTGATGTATACTGTGACTGGGCAGATGAAAATCCCATTTATCGTGTGTATGTCAATGGTGAACTGTTTGGCGAGCGCAAGTGGCGTACTCCAGATGATCAGTATCTTGAAGAAATGATATCAATCGACGGAGAGCCGGGTGATTATGTAATAAAATATGAATTAGTCCAGCCCAAAACAGCTATTATGAAAGTTGAAAATTGGCGTGTTGTACGTGGGCCTGGTAGAATTACCAACAACAAGTTGAGAATATACAATAACAAGTTTAGTATTTTAAGGAAAAACTATGAGAGCTGATGAATTTATTGCAGAAAATGCCAGTGTCGGTGGTACATGTAGCGGAAGCATTGCACCTGTAAGTATGCCCATTGGTGACACCATAACAAGAAATGCAGGATCTTTCTTTTCTGGTAAATACATGAATAGCGCGGATCCGTATCCAAATACACCTGCCTATATGAAAAAAGGAAAGAAACGCCGTGCTAAGTGATTTACTAAAAACCTATTTGGCAAGTACATTTGCCTACTATCTGAAAGCCCACATGTTTCATTGGAACGTAGAAGGCCCAGACTTTGGCGAACTACATGGCTTTTTTTCACAAATTTACGAAGATGCATTTGACGCAGTAGATCCTATTGCTGAATTTATTCGCACCACAGAAGAATACGCACCTGGAAGCCTAACACGCTTCCACGAATTAACACAAATACAGGACCAAATCAAGGTTCCCCGTGCCCGATTAATGTTAGAAGAATTACTCGCAGATACACAGACCATGAAAGACTTGAGCAAACAAGTTTTTGACGCCTCAACAGCAGAAGGTCGTGATGATGTTGCAAACTTTGCCGCAGACAGATTAGCCGTTCATGGCAAATACATGTGGCAGTTAAAGAGTTATTTAAAAGACGCAAGGGCATGAGCAATGGCACAAGACCATAACGACATTTATAGTATTGTAGAGAAGCTGGCTATATTAGAAGGTCGTCTTACTCCTACCACAGTAAAGAAAGGTCTTAATGCACAGCAACGATCAGTACCGCAACTGCCGGCACTGTTCAAAGCCAAGACACAAAAAATTCTAGGTGGTGACCCTGGCGCCAAGAATCCCATGTCAGGTTATGCTGTAGGTGGCTGTGAAGAAAGCATCAATGAAGAAGAAGTAGCCGAAGACATACTTGAAAAAGTAAAAAAATCATTTACAGATTTTATCAAGCACGTAGAAGATGAAATCAAAGATTCAGATCTGCAAGACAAAAAACAAGACGACAGCGATATTAAGAAAAAAGAAAAACAGGATCGAGATCTTGTTGCTAAAACAGTTGACGAAAGTCCAGAGCCAGAAGACGAAGAAGAATGGTATGATGCTGAAGGCCGCCCTAGCCCATATGGTTGTTATGATGCTGGCAATCACTATCATGCCGAACGCGAATCAGATATGGATGCTGGCTACGATGCTTACAAAGAGCGCAGCTGGACTGAATCAGCACCAGTTAAAACCCTAACCAACGAATGTGGAATATGGGAAATGCATGGCAATGAACGTGACGGATTTGAAGTTCGTCGTAGCGGTCGTAGTTTACCTACTAGATTTAAAAACTTAGATGAAGCCGAAATGGCCGTCGAAATGTTTGCACATCATCGTCGTAAATCCGACGAGTCACAAGATTACATGGAAGAACGATAAAA
>JAUKPQ010032015.1:0-37832 GCA_032273045.1 Chloridella minuta | reverse complement strand
CCATATCTAGTACGCAATAATATCCCACGCTTCTGCAAGTTCTTACTACTGTCGTAGTATACTGCCATGATAGCATTAGGCACAGTGGAATTCTCTCTGTTGAACTGTGTATTAACAGTGTTCCATTGAGTAGCAGAGCCAAATCCTGTGCCAACTGATTGACTAACAGAATTCAAACTAACTGCCGAACCGCTGTGCCTGTATATACGGTCAGCTTCCATGCCCCAGGGACTGGTAAATGTAAGTTTGTTGATATTTGAACTAGGGTAATTCCATTGATACTCACGGAATACCATAGCACCAATAACACCTGTGTTACCCACGTTGCCGCCAATTTTAGCCACATAGCTTTTGCTGCTACGGCTAAAGAAGAACTCTGCTGCGGTTGCTGCATCCAGTTTCCACCCTGGTATTTCCAGTGTGCTGTTGCCATTTACCACATAGCCTTCGCTCAAATGCCCTGCGGGTTTACCCTTGATAACATCTAGACCGTCTACGCTGAAGATTGCCAGTACCCTATCTGGACTTCGATTGGTAAAGCGGAGAGTGTATGTGCTACCCTCTCTGCCTTCAATCCAAACCTGCCCTTGATGATAGTATTCATCGGCAGGTCTGCGTCCAAGCGGGCAGATCTCCAGCTGATATTGTGCGCTGGAATCAAACATCTTACTTGATCCTGTCACGTTCTTCGGCAGTCATGCTGGTAGACGCATACACTGCATGTGTATCCAACCCTGCTATCTTTGCACTGCGCATACGTACAGTAGTTGCACTGAGTGTATCCATAGTCTGTGTCATGTTAGAAGTGCTGTAGTTCACACTGTTCATGGCATTCATACCAAAGCTTGAACCAACTGAAAACGCATCAATGTTTGCACCCAGGAATACAAAACTCCAGTCTGCTTTTTCAGCAGCAGCAACCATAGCTTTGATTTGTGTACTGTTAAATTTGCTACTGGCGTTTTCTTCGCCGTCAGTCATAATAAGAACGATAACACCAGGGCGATCCTTCTTCTTATTCTTTTCCAGTGTGGCGTTTACCTGCTCAATAGTATAGCCAATGCAGTCTAGCAAGTTGGTTCCGCCATTGGGTTGGTAGTTCTTTTTATCAAGCGCAGGCGCTTCGCCAATTGCAAGATTTTCAAATACAGTTTTGATATGCGGTGCGTCGAACTTGTTCAGTGTAAGAGTTGCATCGCCTGCATTTTCAGCAGCACGTTGGCCTTGAACAAATTCGTTAAAGCCAGAGATGGTGCTGTCGTAGCAGGAGTTCATGCTGCCACTTTCGTCTAGCACAACTGCAATAAGATTGCCTTTGGTGCCAGCTTTTTTGAACTTGTATGTGTTTGTGGGAGTTGTAGTTGTTGCTACTGTTACAGTAGTTTGCTGTGTCAAACCGAGACCTGGAAACGGGTTCGGCAGACTGCCATTTGTGGTTGTCATATCAATGTCCTTCGGGGTCTTTGCTGCCACGAATCACCTCGTGGTCTTTACTGCCCCATCCTGCACCTTGTGTGCATTAAACATATTTATAATGCCTAAACTAGCTATATCCAAATTATTTAGATAGATTATTGATTGTCGGCAGCAGTTGCACTGTCGTGTATTATGTCCAAGTCCGGCCATGTGACACCTAGTCTGTTTAGTTGCCATATAAATGCTTTAGTATGTTTAAACATCTCTGCTTTGAGATATTCCAACAGCATTTTAATTATTTTGTGCCTGTATGGTTTAAGATCGTCTGCATGATCGCCTTCGTATCTTATACGTAACAATTCCACTAATGCAATTCTTACATTTGTCATATCATCATCATTAAGGGCTTGCATTAAATTATCAAATTGGTAAGCAGCGTCGTTGCTCATTGTGTGTCCTTTAACCATTCTTCTAATTGTGCAGTGTTGAAATCGTGTATATTTTTGAGGATATCTGTAAGAATATCTCTGTTCTTAGTTAGCCTACTCCAATGCTTGCTGCGTAGGCCTGCAATGTCACTAATCTGACAAAGTCGTTCCAGTTGATTTGCAACCATATCTACTCTACGGTACGGATCCGGCTCTGTGTCGTATGAATGATCTATTATGTCACTGAACATATCAAAACCATGCCGCTGCAATTTTTCAACTGTGCCGGGCACACTGATCATTAATGGGAATTGACACAGTAAAAATGCTTTTGCTGTTTTTTCAGTAATGAATACAGACGACCACAGTATATGCCCTTCAAGTTCAACGTCCTGACTGGTTTCGCATATAACATTTATAGCTGCACACGCAATACGTGTATCTGAAATACTGTATTGTTTTTGGTCGCCTACATCAACTTGTCCATCTAATATTATAGGAAATTTAGATGAATTTTGTTTAGAGAGATATGGATTATCTATATAGTCCGTGATCCATGGTACACATCCGCAACTCATATGTCCATATTTGTCTAATCCGCGAGTTAGTATTTGATCTGCCATCATTAATCTCATGGGGCGAGGATTTCTTGCCAACATGATAAAATGATGCGTTGTTAGTGAATCGAATTTAGGTAATGGCTCGCGCATGCCCAGTGTATAACCACGGCGTGTGTCTATATTGGTTACTGGGATATCCGCAGGCTCTTCTATACTAGACCACAGCAAAATATCTTTTGGCCGTATACCAGATGCAATCAATTGATCACACAATGGTTTCATATGATTGTGATAGTCTGCACCTTCTAAACACCCATCTATTATTACCGACATCCGTGTGTCAGGATGTTGTTCCCTGCATTTATTGAATTCATCCCAGGGAAATGTGTCAAAATCATTGAATGAATAGGTAATACGCCAGTCCCATAGAAAGAAATGTCGAGGTATTACCAAATACGGATCTACTCTACCAAACAGTGTTTTTTCCCAATGTGAACTGTAGTATCGATTGCCATATCCTGTTACATAGTTTTTTATTTTAAGTTTTTTGAACACCCACCACATATGACCTTCTATATGCAGATAGCAATCTTCTTCTTTAGACAGCAAGTGTGCTTCATTAACAACATTTAAAAACTGTTCAGAATAGTTGTTACCTGCTATGATGCCATTGTAATGTAATTTGTTCCACCAAAATCTAATGTTGTCATGTAGTTGTGGATTATCATAGCTGCTGTCATTGAAAACAAAATCAACTTTTTGTTCCCAATATTGCATATCGCCAGGTGATGATGCAGGAATTAATATTACATTGTTATAGTCATTTAGCAAAAACTTTGCAAAGTCATAGGTACTGTTATAGTTTATAATATCTGGAAATAGCGTTCGTATTTCAGACATATACGGATCTGTTTTTATAGAATTCTCACCGTCTGTATTAGCCCACTCCATGTCTACGCAATATAACTTGATAGATTTCACAGCATGATCTAGTATTATCTTTGCACTGCCGCCTACTCTGCTGCCTATTTCAATAGCAACAGCATTTTCTGGTAAATCTTTTACTATTTTTGCCAATACTTGTTTGTTTACAATGCTTAACATACTGGGATACAGGTCCCACGGTGTTGGATCTCTATCCTCTACGTTGTCTTCTATCAATGGTATGTCTATGTGCATAAGAGCTGATTTCATAGGAATACGACCTGTTAGAATGTCTAAACAAATTTCATCCGACAATTCTACAATTTGTACATTACTACCTGTAGACAATTGTGTTTTATCAAACGTTACTGCAATAACAGATATGTCAACAGTGCTAATACTTGCCCATGCCATAGATTATCCTTTTAGGGTTGGAAACAGCACAGTAGTCATAAATTCTGTGGCAAGTTCGTCGCCTAGCAGATTCTTAATGGCTTTTACAGTATGTTCATTTTTACGTTGCTGTAGGCAATAATAATCTTGTGCAGCAACAATTGCATCTGGGTGATGTGTATTGGGCGACAACTTGCCAAGGTAATCGGCTAACACAGATTTAGCATCATCTGCTATAGCTATCATCTCATCGCCAGTTGGTCGGCATGCAATCCAATTTTCGCCAAATATGTCTCCCCATTCGGGACGTTGTCGTGGACGTTCAATTGGCAATGTGGTAAACGGCTGACTGGCTAATACTGTTGGACTAAGATCCCAGAACAACCCAGTTACTTTGCTTTCGCCTGCTATAACATCAAATCCAAATATCGGAGCAGGGTCGGTAATATGCGGAAATACACAGCAATGTACCACCATGAAACGATCCTGATTAAATATTTCCACATGTGCCATACGAAATTTCGGACTGGTCCAACGATGGTTTTCCCAACCGTAATCTTTTGTAGGTACAGTTTCACTGTTTGTTTGTCCTGCGATTATCGTACAGAAGTCACGAGCAACTTCATCCAAATAGTTGATAAAGTTCATCGTATATCCTCATGGTCCAATCAAATGCAGCATTGGCTTCGTCGTAGCGTACATCAGTGAGATTCTCTCTCACATAGGCAATACAGCCCTTGAGGTCTTCGAATGTTAGATGTGCATGTGGACCTGGCAATTGCCGGCCTATCATCTGCCCACCATACATGTTTCCTAGATAATGCACGTAGACATGCGCCCAGCGGTCATTGGCAGATAACCCATTGAGATACTGTACGTAATTTTTTACATTTGGTGCGATTATGCAAGGCTCATAGTCCATATCTGCAATGTCTTGCAATATGATCTTGTTGCGCAACACTTCTGGTTTGGTGATCATACCATCCCGTTCTAGTTCTGCATAGATTGGTTGCATGTTTTCGATAAATGCAGCATACGTGTCAGTTCGCATGCCGCCTGTTATCATCAGTTTACTTAATTCAGTTTGCTCTGCACGTTTATGACTGTCGCGCACTGCTTCGCGTAGATCCATTTGTTCACCTCTGTGATATTTTGAGGTTCATACCCTCTAATACTTTAAGTAGTGTAGCAAATCTTTCGCGGTCTTGCACTCTAAATTCTTCAGAAAGATTATCCCAGGGCTGTAGCATGGGGTGTTTGCGATTTTTTGGATCCATTTTGTGACCAAAACTCCAACCCTCGTCCATTTTGCGTTGGTGCCATTGGTTGTGATATGTTTTAGCAGCAGACTCTGCAATACCCGCCAACATGTCTTGCTGTACCTGTTGCAGCTTTGTTTCTCTGCCATCACGCTGGCTCCAGTTGATAACAAAGTCGCCGTCTGGATACGCTGCATTCCATGCTTCTGCTATGGCATCAGCTTCGGCCTCTTCTAAATCTCTGCTGATAGGCACTACATAATGATACCCATTTTCGCCTTTTATACAGTAGAGTTTGGTATTGACCAATTCACGGCCTTGTAACAGTCCTGTTTCAGCAATAATGCCATTGGGACCGTTGTCTCTAACTGTGCTAAACCATTGCGCAGGAATACCCTTGGGCAATGGTTTAGAAGTTTTAATTTCAATGTTGTGTTGTGATCTGTGCTGCATCAGATATTTAGCACTGTAATCACAATATTACCATTCCCAAATCCATTGATATCCACGATGTAGTTGACGTTTACCGACCATACTCATCCATTGTGCAACAAATGTACCTTTGCCTACATGCGAGCCATCATCTGCCATAAGGTTATCGTCAACTGCGACCAATGTACCAGGACGCAATGCATTTTTAATAGCCAGCAGTTCGTAGATATGATGCTGTGCGCTGGGTTGCCAGTTGTTTAGATCAAGGTCAAAACTATCCAAGTATAGTACATCGATATGCCTGCCCATTTTACCAAAGTTAACTTCTGCTTCCTGCAACCATTTTACACTGTCGCCGCAAAATACTTGATGTCGTTGTCCGGTAAGACTCTTTGCAAACTGACAAGCACGCGGATCAATGTCAACACTGTAAAGTGTACCTTCGTGCATTTCGGCCATGGTGTTAAATACCTGACTGCTTTGACCATCGCCAAACCAATTGTCGGGCTGTCGTGTGCATCCGGTTTCTACGATAAGCGGGTATTTGCTGTTTTGTACTTTGTTATACAGTATCTCAAACCCGCTGCGTCGTTTGTCTAGGCGGGCGAACATTTCGTCTAATGTCATGTGTTTACTCCTAGACTACATTATATTGTCAACTGATGTGAATAACACAATTAAATACAGTATGGAAAACAATGTAACAATTTCAGAATCCACTGTGGTATTAGATGATGACGCCGCAGCACAGGAAGAACAGCAACGCATCCTGCTATTGCTGCTGGATGTAATGGAGTAAATATCAACATGAATATAACTGGAATCTTTGCAGTGGTATTGATAGTAGTAGGCGGCATGTTCTACTGGTACTTTGACCACAGCCAAAAAATCATACATCAGCTAGAAGCAGATCGTGCCAAATTGGAAGTGGTTGTACAATCACAAACTGATGCTATATCTGCATTGCAGCTACATGCAAAAGATCAAGCAGCGCAGGTAACAGAACTACAGACCAATTTAAACACTGCTAACAGCTATAGAGATACATTGGAAAAGAAACTGCGTGATCACGATTTAACAATGTTGGCTCGTGCTAAACCAAAACTAATAGAAGACCGTATGAATGCTGCTACTGCGGCAATATGGAACGATCTTGAAACTATCACAGGTGGTAAACCTGCTGCACCTGTAACACCAACTGTGCCAGCAACAGGCAGTACTGGTCATTATAAAAGTTTGGAAGATGTCAATGCACAACCTATACAGTAACATATACATAAAAGTTGCATTAGTTGCTGCAACATTATCAATCACGGGCTGTGCAAGTACCACTGCACCTATACAAGTAGATACGAAACCGGTTCAACTTACCATTATACAACCTGCATCCCCTGCACCTGTGTCATTATCAGAAGTAAAAGTAACTGTTGTAACAGCAAAAACCCTTGATGCATTTATAAAACAGGCCAGTGTAGAACAAGGCACTGACAATCCTGTATTTGTTGTAGTAAGTGTAAAAGGATATGAAAATCTCAGCTTGAATATTGCAGAACTTAAACGTTACATACTACAACAACAGCAAATTATAGCGTATTATCGCAAAGCCACTGTGCAAAATTGAGACACAAATGTTAAAGAAAATAATTCAATCTAAATGGTTCAAACGAGGCGGATTGGCAGTACTCTGTTTTTACCTACTCAAAAGCACATTATGGACCATACTGTTTGTTGCGGTATACATGGGCTGGATACACTGGTAACCCAGTGCTGAAAACACTGCTAAAAACTAAATATTGCTACCCAGCAATAAGGCAGTGTTGTTATGATAAAAAGAATAACCCCCGCTACAGAACCCAGCGATCAACCAAAAGTTGTAAAGATTCTAGACGGTGTAACCAGTTCAGATGACGATGATACATTTTATCAAGGCACTGGGCAAAGCGTAACACCTGCAACACCCGTCCCCGACCCTGTGGTTACCACACCCACTGTAGCAACAACTATGACTAGTGCACCTGCGCCTATTGCCAAGCAAGATACGGTACCTGCTGCAATTGTTACAACGCCCAGCACACAGTATGCTAGTACTGTTACCGCAGCTAACATTACCAGTAACGTAGATGCAGTTCCGAATTCTGATGCAGATATTGTATCTCGTAAAATGAGTCTAGAAGAAGCCAAGTTCAGACTTGAAAAGGAAAAGACTCAGCATGCAATGTATATGGAAATACGCAAAGAAGACTTCAGACAGTCTGAATTAAAAGTAGAGCAGGAAATCAACAGCAAAAAAGAACACGAACATTGGATGAAAGCCTACTGGCGCCCTGCAATGGGATGGCTTTATATGGTAATCTGCGCATTTGACTTTATAGTCGGGCCTGTATTAGCTATGGCTATGCCTATATTTCTCAAAGGCCTGGGCGCAGCAAGTGTTACCTATACACAATGGGAAAGTTTAACATTGAGCAATGGCGGTTTGATACATTTGGCATTTGGTGCAATACTGGGAATTACTGCTTGGACCAGAGGACAAGAAAAAATCAGTAAGATGGGTTAATTACGAACGTGTAAACACTGGGATGCCGTAAGCAGTTTCAAATGCTGCGGCATCAATTTCATCGTTTACCATCGGTTGTCCTTTGATATTAAGGCTGGTATTAACCAACATAGGACATCCTGTTTCGCTATGCCATCTGCGTAGTGTTTGATACAATCCCATATGTTGGTTTACGTTTACAGTTTGCACTCTGCTAGTACCATCTACATGCACTATGCCAGGAAAACGGTCTGGCTGTCGACATCTGACTGTGTATTGCATATATGCATGACTGTAAGATGTCATTTCAAAATATTGATCTGCGTACTCTTCTAGTATTACAGGTGCAAATGGTCTGAATGCTTCTCGTTTTTTAACAACGTTCAATCTGTCTTGAATGTCTACAATTCTGGGATCTGCTAACAAGCTGCGATTACCCAATGCACGAGGTCCAAACTCTGCACGGCCATTGGCAACACCTACTACTCCTGATTTGTGCAATTGATGTACTATTGCATTAGTAGGGTAAAAGCCCGCAATATTATGACCTAGATATGGGCCTTTCCATTCCACATGTTGTTTTAAATATGCAAGTGCTGCACCTAAACTGTTACCTGCATCGCCTGGGTTTGGCATAATCCAAATCTTATCCCATATACCCGTTTGTGCAATGGCAGCATTTGTTACGCAATTCAATGCACATCCACCACTCAATACCAGATTATTTGATTGTGTTATGGATTTTAACCACGTGCTAATTCGCAACAGGATTTCTGTAAACACTGCCTGTGCTGCCGCAGCAATATTTTCCACATCTACAAGATGTTCTTGCCATAGCACTACGCCTTTATGCATGTTTACTCGGCATTTATAAAACGGCCAGGTATCTAAAGGTGTTATCAACTCATCTGTGATTAGCTGTTTATATTTGTCAGGGTCGCCATATGCTGCCAGTCCCATTACAATATATTCTTCTTCGTTGGGTTTAAAACCGCAACGCTGTGTCATTGCTGTGTAGAATAACCCTAGACTATTGGGATATGATGCAGATGCTATTTTTTTAAGATTGTTGCCAGACCCTTGCCATGCTGTGGTTGTATCCCATTCGCCTATTGCATCTACAACCAAAATAGCTGCATTATCAAATCCGCTAGTATAGTATCCACCTGCCGCATGACTATGATGGTGTGATACTGTATACAATGGTGTATGACTTAATCCCAAATTGTTTAACATGGCTCTAGGACCAATAGAACACACATCTCGCCACTGTCCTGCTCGCAGTTCTCTTGTACGTTTCAGCCATGGTTTTTCGTGCCATACCAATGCTGATCGTAATCCCAACCCGCCACCGGACAATGCGTGTAATAAAAAACTCCTAGTTAATGTATCGTCGTTTTTGATTTTACTGTATCGTTCACTATGTGCTGCCCATACTATTTCACCATTTTTATTAATCTTACTGATAGCAGCATCGTGCCCACCCGCCGATATGCCCCAAATTATATTATTTTGCATAGCGTATCCTTTTAATTTTATGACACAACGGTATTCATTATATATATATTACAATATACAACCCATAATGAGACCAGCATGGCAATTTATATACTATATCACAATATGAGATCTGAAACAATACCTCAGTGGAATTATATACCAGATGTGTCGTTGCTGTTAAAAAATTGGCCTACCAGTCTGGAACAATTTGATCTACGATTAGACAGTATGCCTAATACAGATGTTGTTTATGCAAAAATAGAAGATGTACCTGAACACAGTAATTGGCTATATTCACTAAACAACCTGTATAATCATGATCTCTACAGACGCTCGGATTTAACCATACTGGATTATTTCAAGTCTGTACCTCGTCTTATGTCAGATCTTATAGCAGGATATGGTAGAATAATGTATGACGACCGACGCGAAGGATATCTATATCCCAATTATGTAAGGGGAGAAATAGAAGGATTTTTCAAACTGTATGACATACCGTTAGACAGAGTTGTATTTGCAACGGGTACTGCCAACGCTGCTGACATATTCAATCGAAATGGTTATACTATGCAACCATTGTACTTACAACAATTTGAATTAGAATCAAGTTGGGAGGTGCAACATCTAACACACACATTGCCGCAACGTCGTATAGATAGACGTTTTTTGTGTTTTAACCGTTCATACCAATACAGATTACATAGACTACAATTTCTAGCTAAAATGTACAGACGACACCTATTAGATCAATTCTATTACAGTATGTTGGATGGAGTAGATAGGACTGATATAGTCGATTCTGCTATGCGATTAATAGGTGTAGAACCGGATAGTTATGACACTGTTAGTGCAATGCGAGAACTAAAGCCGTGCATGCCCATGCTGCTAGACACAGACGATTTAAAAAGCAATTTAGCATGGATACATACAGAGTCAGTAGAATCATATTATAATCGAACCGGTATCAGTGTAGTGACCGAAACTCTATTCCACGATGGTGAAATATTCTTCAGTGAAAAGACGTGGCATCCTATACGTATGCAACAGCCGTTTATATTATTGAATGGCCCAGGGTCGCTACAACATTTAAGAGACCTTGGTTACATGACTTTCAGTCAGTGGTGGGATGAGAGTTATGATACAATCCTGAATCCCTATGAACGATTGGATGCAATTGAGCAATTAATAGTGGACATTGCAGCATGGCCGCAGGAAAAGTTCTTACACGCCATGCATGAAATGCAATACATTTGTCAATACAATTTTCAACGCTTATCTACGGCTCATCTGCGTATCAACTACGACCAGCGGCTAGCTGTGTTATTTTCTCTGCAATAGCAGTATAACTATGCGAGTCAGCAGGTATACTGAATCGTGTATACGTGTCTGTACTCCACGGAAATACACAGTTCTTTGTTACAAAGTGGTTGCCTAATTCCAATCCACTTACATGCATAAAATTTGTTTCGCTTGGCAAGAAGTTTACACTCAGCGTATTACAAATTGTTGTCAATTCACGTCTATGTTTGATAACCTGTTTGACATACTGCGTAACTTCGTTATTAAAATGCATTAGTGTATCTATCCATGCAACTGCAAACGCAGATACTTCATTCATATTACTGACTTGTTGCAATAGTCGTGTATTATCTTCTGAACATACTGCATATCCAATACGTACACCTGCACTGCCTAGGGCTTTACTAAGGGTTCGCACTACTATTATGTTGTTGTAGATAGATGCATCAATCATATTGCTGCTGATATCGCTGAATTCTATATAAGCTTCGTCTATCAGTAGTAATGCGTTATGACGGTGACATGCAATTGACAATACTGCTATATCATGCGGAGACAGTGTATCACCAACCGGACTACAGGGATTGCTTAATACCACAATGCCTGTATTGTCATTGATAGCAGACACCAGTTGTTCTATTGGCACATATGGTTTATCATATGCTATAGCTAGATAATTCAATCCGAACATTGCTGCATATACTTTATACATGGGAAATGCAGGATCCACTGTTAACACATCGTTGCCTGGTTGAGCAAACACTTGAAAAATATCACGTAATGCTCTGTCACTGCCGTCAAAAATTGTCAAACAGTTTGGATTCACACCCGCATATGATGACAACAGTGTCTTTGCACGGTTGCAGTTGGGGTAGTATCTCACATCGCAGTCATTGATATTTGACACAAAGTACGACCACATATCATTGCTGAACGGAATGTCGCGTTCACTTGCATGCAATCTCACACTGCTTGTTGTGTTATACGGGGATCGCACACGGGTAATGTTTGTAATGTTAGGATTTATTTTAAGCATGCTGTACACCCAACACACCTAGCAGCGGTGATAATTCTCGATAGCTACAATTTGCGCAGTGCGCAGTGGGTGTGTTGTTTGCACAGCCGGTTGCAACAGACTGATAAGCATCGCCGGCGTGTATGTTTTCTATTGTGTCTGTGAATATATTGCCAAAGCTTTTAGCTGCTGTATTCATGCAGCATGCCAGGACACGACCTTCCACTGTGACATACAGACCATTCTTAACCCAGAAACAATCGCTATAATTCCAATCATGCTTGCCTTGTATATTTTTCTGCCAATTTCGCTGTAAGTATGACAAATGTTTTGCCATATAGCCATGTGGTATTGTGCCGTCTTCACTCCAGTCTTGTGCAATATTCAATCGCAGTTCTTCTAGTGCATACGGTATAACAATTTCATCGTTTATCAACTGAATATCGTCTACATTATTGGGATTGACAACATAGTTGCAGACTATTTTACAACCCTGCCTGTCTACAGTTTTCAATTCTTCTAGAAATTTTATAAGCTTGGCCCATGTACTGGGTTTACGATCACGTTCATAGCTGTCTTTATATCCGTCTATACTAAGGTATAGTAGATCTATGTATTTTAAACTGCGTTTAAACCACGTGGCAGTGGACATAGAGTACTGACAATTTGTAGCACTGATTAAAAATGCAGTGGGAAAGTATTGCTTGAAAATTTCACATATGCGATCAAACTCTGGATGTAAAAACGGTTCGCCCATACCCATTAATTTTGCAGTGTGAATAGGGTGATGTTTGATACGCTCCATTAGTTCTGTAAACTTTGCAACGCTCATGTGTTGTAATGCACCAATGACGTGATTTCTATTACAAAAGCTGCATTCCAAATTACAATGGTTTGTAGTTTCTATGTAAGCATATTCAATCATAGCATGCTTTTCCAAAAATTATCATCGTCTCGTGGAACATTTATTGCGCTGGCACTGGGCCATGGATTGGTAGTACTAACATCGTTTATCAATAGTCGCGGCGCATGCGGTAAGTCATACAGTATACGATATTGTGTAAATCCCAGTTTATCCAAGGCATTTTCAGTTATAGTACTGTATCTCTCAGGCCTGCTAGTAGTAAACACAATAGTTGCACCCTCTGCTTGTTTTTTAAGTAAGAATTGCACCGCAGTTGGATTGGGTTCCGGCTCAATTGTATAGTTGTTTTTAAAATATAGCGATTGATTTTTAAACACCACGCCATCTATATCTGAAAAAATAGTAGAATGCTTTTTTGAATTATGAATGAAATCTTCGTATGTTCCGCAATCTACGTAATTGTTGGCTGTAACACTTTTGTATACACTGCGGTTATGATCCATATCATACTTTATTACATGGCTGATAAAAATTTCCTGTTTAGTCAATGACGCAATTTGTTGGTAACACTCAGTATATCGTTTGCTGCTGCTAAATCCATATGCACCTACACATATATGACTACTTACTACATGTTTTTCTACAATATTTCGTATTAAACTGTCTTCTGATATTACAAAGCTTTTTGCTGCAATGTTTCGTAACTGTGGGTATTGGTGCAAATCAATAGTTGCAACAAAATTGCCGTCCACCGCAGCCATATAATCAAAAAAACCGTCGCAGTCCTTGCTTAGAAATGCAGTGTCATTCCAATCTTTAACAGTTTGATATACAGTGTCGGCCGGACCGTTGGTGAAATTGGGCAACACAACTATATCTACTGTGTCGCCGTATGCGGCTTTTATCGCATCATCTGCGCCATATAATTTGCAATGCTCTTCTACTACTACAAATGTAACAGGATAGTGTGTGTAGTAGTAATCTGCTGCATGCATAAACATGGGTCTGCCATCTGGCATAGTTAGCAGGAATTTTGGGCGAGTTGTGGGATACCTACTACTACGTCCACTGCATGGTATTATCACTTGCATAGTTTTTCTATTTCTGCACTTATAAAGTTTCTATCAGTCTCTAGTTTACAGTATGGTAATACTCTAAGCAGCATGAATTTATATAATTCGTCGTTAAATAATTTTGGGTATTGTTGATCCAATTGTCTATATATGTAATTGCAGCTCATTTGCCATGGCAATGGATCTGATTCGTCGCGCACAAACCATCCGCTGGATAAATCTTGACGTAGCTTGTTTACATCAAAACTAATACTGTCGAATTCCGTTGCATGTATATCTATCATGTAAAAGCGGTTGTCATAATACAGCAAATTATCAAATGTAAAATCACCGTGTATTAGTGAACTGGGTAACACTGTATTAAATTTGTACAGGTCTATAACTTCTGAAAAAGTAATCGACCGTTGTAATATCAGTTGTTGATAATCTTTGTAAACACTGTTAACCAAACAGTGGTCTATGTAAGAGCGTATATATGCAATCAACTTATCTAAGTCTGACTTGTTTGCAATTTTCAAATATTGCTTTATTGATATACCAGGTATGTATTCCATGAATATGCTACTGTCTGTGGACCAGTATATTTCAGGTTTGTCAAACGGTAACTGTCTGTGCAGATGTAAAACTTTATCTACATGTTGTATTTTTGTTTTAAGAACACCTATTTTATTGTCAATATCCGCTAGCATAACAGTGCTGCCACTGCGACCATTGGTAAAAATATTTAAGATTCTAACATTCATGTTACTATTAATACGGTATATTAAGCCAGATCTTTATAATAATATCAAAGTCTTCATTGCTGTTGGGATCTAATCCCAACAATGCAGGATGTGGTCTTGCAGTGACAAGTCTTGCTTCTTCGTTTGGTACAGTATTGAATCTATCAGCAAATTTAAACATGTCGCCGCTGCCTTCACCGTCTTGCGGAAATGGAATAGGTATACCCGGCATGTCTATCAATGGCAAAGATATCATACTGCTTAATTTTGTTAATATCACGTGTAACGTTAACAAATTTACATTGCGATGATGATATATTTCATGTGCATGGTATATGGTTGTTATTGCATCTAACAATTTAATTAATTCATAACAGATTCTGTCAGCCGCTGCACCAGTGAATACTATCAACAAGTCATTGATAATGTCGGGCATTAATGTAAAATCAAAATCCCATTTGCTGTTATTCATTTTTGGTGAGATAATAGAATCCGGATCGTTGGGCCATACTATTGCATCATCGCTATATTTTATGTTATCGAATAGTTTTTTCAAGTAATCCATTGGTCGTATTACAATATCATAACGTAATAACAGTACCGCATCGTAAAAAATGTCTGTACGTAATTCGTGCTGTTGCTTTAACAACAATGTGTCTATTATTCCTGTACCTACAAACATATCGCCGCGATCGGTAAATCCATCGCCTATATCATTACTTAAAGTTTCAGGGTCTGTTAAGAAATTAATAGCAACTGGATTTAGCTGCGTTGTTAAGAATTCTTCTATGTTTGATATTTGTAGTTGCTGCAATTCAATTGCAGTTTTCATATGGTCGTGTATATTGATGTTATCTGGAGTATGATAAGATGTGGCAGTTTTTACAGAACAAAACACATCTATGTTGTTGACTTCTATGCTGTCTATTATGGTTTTTAAATGCGGAACGCATACATCACCGGTCCTGTACTGTCCATAAAAACATACAGCCAAATTGGCTATTTTCATCTACCACAACCTGATTCAAAATACCTATTCATTGCCTCTGCTAATTCTGGTAATGCAATTTTCCAATTTAACTCACCTGATATGTCATAGGTATCCAGTCTTGTTTTTGCCTGCATCATATTGGAATATATTTCATCATCGCTGGGCATAGTTGCTGTCATGTATGTAATTATTTCATTGACAGTAACAGCACTATCGGGATGGCCGTGTTGTATTAACCACTGTGTCAGTTCTGCAAATTGCGTTACAATCAAATCTTTTGCAAACTTTGGTAATATTTTAATACTTAGATCGGGCGGATAATCCACGTAATTGATAGCCATTATTTTAATATTTGGTTCGAACCAATTATTTTCAAAACACCATTTGATAAATCGCGGCGCATGAAATATATTCATAATACTAACAGAAAAACACGGGCTTAATATAATGTTTTTGTATTCAACTCCTGTGGGTTTTAATTCACTTGCAACTTGCTTAATTTTTTCCCATGACGATCCGGTGCGTATATAATCAGACACTTCTTCTATACCGTCGGCACTGCCTGCTACAATAACCAATTTGAAATGCTGCCAGTAATCTGCTAATAGTTTGTTCTTATATTTGGACACTGTATAGTTTGTGCTGTAATGCAATTCCACATCTTTTGATCGCCCAGTTTTAATTAGATACGACAATGCCTTATAATGATCTTCCATTAATAGGGGTTCACCACCTGCAAAGTACATGCGTTCTACATAATCCAGCAGGTGCTCCATCTTTTCATATGCCCCATTGGCAATAAATTTAAGAGAGTTTTGATCCGCTTCTACCTGTGCAAATCTAGTATCTGATGTTTTTTGAAATTCTGTTATTTTAAGCGTTTCTGCATACCATGCACTGCTGGCATTTAAGTTACACATCCTGCATTTTAAATTACAGAGATTACCAAATCGTATGTCCATAAACACAGGCTTAAAATCGTCTATGTTTATAGACCCGTCTGCATTTGTTTTTTCAATGGCAGGTTTTGTCTGTTCTAAAAACAACTGATTAGACCTGTCTTTAGTAGATTCTATATTATTTTGCATCTTGTATTCGCACAACGAACACATATCATTTGGCTCGTTATTCAACATTGTAGAGCGTATGTGTTTTAAACCCACGCTGTTAATACATTCTTCCAATGTGTGATCTTGTATACGCAGCAGCGGATATCTGTCAGTGGATGACAAATTGTATTGCCCACACGGTGCAACATCTCCGGTAGTTGTCACATGTAAATGCGTCCATGCTAATGCACACAATCTTTTATTGGCATCGTAATCTATCATGTCAAAAATTTCTATCAATAATGGTATATTTTATATTATGTTTGAACATCCACACTAACAAGAAATCCTCTTCCTTATGAGGTTGATATTTTACAGCATGCAACGGTGAATTATTGAGATTATCCAGCGAGTGCCTCCATCTTGCTACAGTTGTTAACTGTGCAAATGTCAGGAAAGAATCTGTATAGAACGTGTTGTAGTTGTTTACGAACATTACTGAATTCTTTTCAGCAGTTTGTACATATCTTTCAAAGTTGTTGGTGGACAACGTTGATAATTCAAATCCACTGGGTGATCCGATAACACCTGTATATTCCAGTCGTTCGCTTAGATTGGTACTGGTGGTATCTATCATACTGCGTTGCCATAACAGTTTGTAATGGGCAAAATCCAAACGCCCAACCGGGTCTATACCAGATGTATATTGCTTATGCATTGTTCCAGAAACTTCCTATCTTAACAAATTCTTCGTTGATGTTGGGATTCAATCCCTGTATCTCATCATTTGGTCGTGCTACTATCATATGCAGTTCATTACCATGTGGGTCGTTTATCAACCTAGTTTCAATACTGTCCATTATACCAGATGTATGCCACCGTTCTGAAATACCAGGAGTTTTTATCATATGCAGCGAAATAGGCGATCCTAATCTGCCAAAAATTACATGGAAATTCATATAATCATAATATGCTTCATACTTAGGCTGAGTTCTGTTGCCGTATATAGACGTTATCTCGTGTAGATATTCTATTAACTTATAGCATATTCTATCGGCCCCTGCACCAGTGAACACCATAAACAAATCGTTTATCATATTATTAAACATAGTGTATCTGCCAGGGTCATTACCCATGACAGCATGATTGGAACCAGGCGCAATCAACGAGTCTGGGTCATTGGGCCATATTTTTAAATCGTCGCTGAGTTGTATCTGTTCTATTAATTTTGGAATGTAATCCAACGGCCGATACATGACATCATAGCGCAACAATATAACTGCATCATAAAAGTTGCCAGTTTCAGCTTCATATTGTTGTTTTAGCAGCAACGAATCTATAACACCTGCGGGGGACAATACGCCATGATGATTAAATTCAGTGTCTGTGTTTTGTTTGTGTATAAGTGCTTCTGATTCGTATATAAAATTAATTTTGGACGGTGACAGATGTTCATTTAGATATTTGGTGATATGGTCAATATCATCATTTTTCAGCAGTTGTACACCCATGTTTAACAACCGCTGCGATGCATGAAATGACAAACTAGTCTTAACTGAGCAGAATACATCAATGTTATCAACTTTAATGTTGTCTATTATAGATTTCAAATGCGGCACGCATACATCGCCTGATCTGTATTGACCGTATAAACATATAGCTAAGTTGGAAATTTTCATGTGTTCTGTAATCCTTGTGTTAGTATGCAGACAGTATGTTTGCTAGCTTTGGTAAGCTGTTTTTCCAGTCTAGCTTGCCTGTTATATCGTACACATCTAATCTTTTACGCAATTTGTGTAGTTGTGTACGTATTTCATCTTCTGTGCAATCTGCACCGTCTATATATTTTAATATGTTATCAAGTGATGTTATAGGACGAGGATTATTACGATCTTGCAACCACATGTATAGTTCTTTAAAGTCATCAAATATATCCAACTTCAATTCATTGGGTACATATTTTACAGACATTTCAAGAGGATAATCTACAAAATTTATTGCAATTTCTGGATTGTCTGATGGTATCCATTCATTTTCAAAACACCATTGCAGTAGTGCAGGCATGTACTGAATGTTTAACATGCTCACAGTAAAGCAGGGATTGATTACAATGTAACTGTAGCCAGAGTTCTTGAATTCGTTAAACACTGTTTTTGCTGTGTCCCATGATGCCCCTGTTCGTATATAATTGTACACATCATCAGTACCATCTACGCTGGCTGCAACAAACACATGTTTGAAATGTTTCCAGTAGTCTATTATGGATCTGCCTTTATATTTGGACACAGTTAAGTTTGTACTGTACACCAGAGATATTCGATTGGCTTTGTTATTGTCTATCAGATATTGTAATATCTTGTAATGTGCATCTAATATCAACGGTTCTCCGCCTGCCCAGTACATATGTTCCACATTGTCCAACAAATGTGATACCTGACTCATACCATCGTTGTTTTCAAATTTCTTGTCGTAATAGACAACGCCGGCATCAGTAAGGCGATTGAATTCAACTGTTTCTGCATACCATGCACTGCTGGCCTGTACAGAACACATTCTACATTTGATGTTGCATAAGTTGCTTACACGCAGATCTACATAGACAGGATTGAAGTTTTCTATATCTATAGAACCATCTGGATTGGTTTTTCCTATCAAGTTAACAGTTTGAGACAAATATTCTTCGTTGTATTTGTCGCGTGGTGACTTTATACCATTTGACAAGTTATAATTGCACACAGAACAGAGATCATGCGGTACGCCGTCTATCATTGCTCGGCGCATATTTCTAAGTCCGGGACTGTTTATGGCATCATCTAGTGAATGTGTTTTAAGATTGTATAATTCAGAGGCTGCATCAGTATATGATGTATATACACAACAGGGTGCAACTCTGCCTTCGATTGTAACATGTAGATGATTCCACGCCAATGCACAAACATACGGATTATCTACCAACGATGTCATACAGGGACTCGCTTTCCTATCAAATTGAAATGACCACCTAGCTTGCTGTCTATAAGGTATTCGTTTACCAATATTTCATTTCCCAGTTTGGAGCAGTGATTAGACGAATCAAAAAAGTGCATAGCTACATGTTCAAATCCATATTTGTCAGTTAGGTAATTTTTAAACGGTGTAGTCTTACCAACGTTGTTTCGATATTGGAAATTCTCATCTACAGTTTCTGCATTGAACATTGTATTGCTAAAGTCAAATGTAAACACATTATTGAAATACTGTCCATACAATGGTATCAGTAGTTTGCAAAAATTAGCTTCATATCTGGTTGAAAATCCATCTGGTTCGTAAATAACATCTATGCTATTTTCGATATTTTTAATAGTCTTTGCTCTGCGAGCATCTGTTCTGTCTACATACCATGCAGTTGCACGATGACGAGACAATGTCACTCGTTGCTGGTACAATCTATAAAATTTATAGTTGTTGGTAATATCCGCAGTTTCGAATTCCATTTCTTGATTTTGACCTTCGTGGAAATAGTGCCCACTCTTTAATGGGAATATCCAACGACCACCCACAGTGTACTGAATTATCAATGTGTCAAAATACTTTGGTGGATAACGAAGTGCAATATCTTTTAGCACATAGTCATAATACAAAGGTCCATGGCCTTCTGCTGCAAAACTGTGAAACTCTACATCGGGTAATAGAGTTGAGAAATGGTGCACCCAGTCTTTGCCGTCTTTACTGGGACCCCATGCTACTTGATCATATGATGTATGACTGCATCCTATTACTGCAACTTTTTTCATTGTAAGACCTTTTTATACACTGGCTCAAATACTACAAACTCGCATTAGATTATATAGTGTTAAAGGGATTTACCAAATAATTTGTTCATTATCGATTCGCTTGTAAGCTTGCCTTTTTCTTCGATTATAGATGCTTCTACATGCGAAGCACGAGCTGTTGCACACTTGCTCCAATAATCTGACATTTCTGGGAACGTTGCCAAAAAGTCTGTGCCTCTGCGCCTGTCCATTTCAACTATATATTCGTAAAACGCTGCACGTTTTGCACGAATAATTTCATCGTTATCTCTATCAGGGTCGTTCTTTTTATTGTAATAGAGTCTATGCAATACAATACGTTTCATTTTTTCAAGCTCATATGGTTCAAAGCCCTGGTGATGGGACCATGACGGATTTGCAGTATTATCGCTCATAAACTCTATACAGGGTAATAGGTATTGTTCTACCAATTCATGTGAACACAGTTGCATATCAAGAAAGTCCGGCTGTCTTAGATAGGGTATGTCTATACCAATAACAAATGTATGCGAAGGATTGTTAATACGACGATCTGTATAACTATAATCTTTTAACTGATATCCAGTTTCCGTTTCAAATCGCTGTGCTGCATTGTTGGTATTATAGTTCTTTTTGAGTTCCAATACCCATTCTAGCAAATCTTTAAAACTTGTAACACTGAAAATATTAAAAGTGGACATAATGATACAACGCACGTTGCCCAATGCTGCAATTTCTTCCACTCTGGCTTTGAATAATGCAAAGTCAAGACCGGATCGTGCATAGCTAGCACGGTCGCCCCATCCTTCTACACTGGTGTAAATGGTAATCTTCTTAACACAGCCATGGCGCATCTTTTTAAGACGATCCATAAAATTCTTCCAGATTTTATCCGGCACGCTGAGATTACTGTTGATACTGAAATCCAAATTAAGATTGGGATTCTCAATAAACCAATCCATGCTTCTAAAAGTTTCTTTACTCATCAACGGCTCACCGCCGGTTATTCGATAATTTTTTAAATGCTTGTATACATCTGGGAATGCTTTCCAAAATGCATCAATGTAGGGATTGAAATCTCTATTTTTATAGTTTAGCGTATCTAGATCTTGCCAGCCTTGCGCTACATGTTTGCCTTTTTCCAGTTCTCCAAACAGTACCACTGGCCCTTGTGACTTTAGTTCTTCTACCCATTTGCTGCTGAACTCAGGGCCGCAATACAAGCAAGACAAATTACATGCATTACCAAAGCTTACTTCTAAATAACTGGGATAGATATCCTCATTGCCCTTCAACTGTGTAACGCTGTCGTGATCAGGCAGTGCCCAGACTTCCAAACTTTTATAGAATCTGTCACTGTTGCCTTTGTCATCTTCTATACGCCAGCAATAATCACACTCTGCTGGCTTTTCATTATTCAGCATCTGTGTTCGTGCAGTTTTAAGAACTGACGTATTAAACAATGCCAATGGATTATGTTCAATTTCGTCAAGTGGTATTTTATGTGGACTAGGGTGATGACAACTGTGTACCATACCTGTACCAAGATGCAGTGTTACCTGTTTGAATTTAGCAAGACAAAATCCACACCCTGTTGCGTTTAACAGACCTTTAACCGCAGCAATGCTCGACTCTTTGTTGTTGATGTTTTCAAAATCTTCTAGTTCTAAGCCGTGGTCTTTAAGGGTAGCAGCCATTCACTTGATCTTTCTATATTATCGTAGTCTGGTATTGCCGTAGTGTACAACTGTTATACCAGTTGGTGCAACTGCTGTGCGCCATGGATCTATTACTACACTACCCGGTGCCATCATGTTTAACATGTCACTGTAATCGCGTTGATGACCCAGCAAGTATGTAGACGGATTGTCTCTATCTATATTATCATAGCTGGTGTCGGCACCTAGCTGAACGCAATAGTGTCCAACCAACATGCTGTAGCTACCATCTGTATACGGTACACCAGGCTTAAAGCTTTTACCCAATATATGTACAGGTAACCCATGCTTGACCAGTTCGTGTGCAAGATTCTCAGCTTGCACTTCACGGGCACGCATGATGCTGTCAAACAAGTCATAACCTAGGTCGAGTTCTTCTGCAAGCCATCGCAGTGCAATGTTATCGCGTGGATGACACGGACCACCATCACCCATACCAGGCTTCATATATGAAGGACCCATGATACGATATGTGCTGTCTGCCAAGGCTTTTGCAACTACATCTACATTCATATGTCCTATGCGTTCTGCAACGTCTTGTATCATGTTTACCAGACTAAGCTTGGCAGAAATAAATGTGTTGTAGAAGATTTTGGTACTTTCCATTTCTTCCCAGGTACCTGTTACGGTTCTTGAAACCCTACCCGATACATGTTCGTAGAACGTTAGTAGCGATTGTACAGTGTCTGTATATTCGCCGTCTGCTGTACCAACCATAACCATTTCTGGATTACAAAAATCTTCTGCCACAGTGCCCATTGCTATAAGATATGGATTGTATATCAACTGTGCATTTGGTATAGCAGGCGCCAACAGTCGTCGTACTGTGCCTGGTAACACTGTGCTGATTAATACAACTGTATTGCTCGAATCTATATATTGGTTAATTTCAGTTAATACTGCAATTACAGAAGAGTAATCGAAGTCTTTGTTTTCAAGATGACTGGTTGGTTTGCTACCATCATAATCAGGGTCATGTGGTGTAGGTACTGCAATAAAAATTAACTTACTGGATGATACCAGATGTTTAAGATCTGTTGTTATATCAACAACATTACTTGTAACTGGCTTTATGTCATACCCAATGACAGAATGCTTAGCTGCCATTGCTTCTGCAACAGGCATACCAAGCTTACCCAATCCTATAAACCCAACAGTTGACATTATATTACTCCGTGTCTGATAATGTTATTATAACTCTATTATCTTATCTGTATATAAAAGGATCGCGTTTACGCAATGCTTCGAGCCGTTTTTTATACGCCTTGTTATCTTTGTAACGCTTTATAAGTCTTTTTATCCACTTAAACATGTCATTATCCTTTATTATAAATTGACATAAATTTCTCGTATGCAGGTGTAGTGAACCAATTCCTACTAAGGAACCATTGTTGGTTGTGATGACAGATTTCTTTTATTTGTGCCAGCCAACTCCATTTGTCTTTTACATAACTGATGTTTTGCAAATTGCGTACAATAGCGGCAACTCTATCTGCAAATGGCGCATCGTCGTAGCTTTCATCCCATAATGTGTCAAATGTTTCAAATCCCCACGACTTTAATTTAGCTAAAGTTCCAGGGTGTGCCAACAACATAAATGGCTGTTGCGCCCATAATGGCTTCCACAATTTTTCACTGATAAACAGATTATGAGGTTCGTCAAATGCATGTGTTTCAGTCACTACACTCGCCCAACTGTTGAGATAGATACTGCGGTTGATCTGCATGGCTTTGTTGTTGTCGAAGTCTGCATCATCTACCACCAACGGCAATACAGCAACCGCTTTGTCTATTACACTTTGTGGTACATCATGCTGTGTCCAGTTGTTGTAGACCAGTTTGTTATGACTTATCATGCCTTGCAAATGTAAATCTTGTTCTATTAATCGCATTGCCATAACTTCTCGGTGATTGCGACTAACGCGATTCAAACAGTTAAACAGTTTTACTTTATGAGGCCGCTGTTTTGCTTGCTGGTGATCATCCCAAGTTACTGCCGCACTGCGTCGCAAATTCAATTGCTGCATGTACATCAAATGCGGAAAGCTAATGATTCCTATTCGTTCCCGTATACCCAGCTTGTCGCACCACTCTGCATAGCCGCGTTCTTCTAACTCATTGCCGCTTAGAAACAATATACTTGCAGACGGTATTGCATGCTCGTTGCATAGTTTATGCAGGTACGCATACAGTTTGGTATCATAAAACCCTTCGTTTAGATTGTCGATGACTAACAATGCACGGCCTAGACGAGCATCTTCCAATACCACAGTGGGTACAAAATTAATAAAGGATTCGTATCCGTATTCATTACCAGGCCAGCCGGTCCAGTAACTGGCATCGTTCCACGTGCCTATGTTATATGCATATCGCTCTGGTCTGGCATCTAGACCACTGTGATGCCAATGATGATTGGGTGTGTCCCACCAATTTAAACGCCAGTAGTGAAACATGTTAGCCACAGGAAAGCGACCTGATTTTAATTCCCATCTGGGACCGTGTGTGGTATGTGGGCATGCAGTCATAGTTCTAAAGCGTTTAGGATCGTCAAAAATCCAATGCACTGCTGTCATGGCCGTAACTTTGCTAATCTGGGCAAATAGTCTTGCATGTTTCGAGATTTTAATTTGTCGATTTGATCTGCATCGTGCCAAAACTGCTGCCACGAGTCGTCTGGCCAATCTTTGAAGTTGTATATTACCATGTCTGTTGCTGCATTGTCCATGTAGTTAAGCGCACCTTGCCAACTGCTATAGTTACGTTGATTTTCATATCCTACCAATGCCTGCTCAATTTCTGCACGTATTTCCTGTTTTGCATAATCGGGCAATAGACGCACATCTTGATATGTGGGTTGATAGACAATGTTTACAAACGGCAAATCTGCAAAACACTGTTGCTGTTTGGTCCATTCTATTAGTTCTGCAACACTGAAACAGTTGTAAATTCCAAATGTAGTGTGTAATTCCAACTTGATATTAGGTGCTTGCAATGCTGCAATACGCTGTAAATTATGACTGATAATGCGCCAATCGCTGTTTTGTCTTATGTAATCATTGGCAATGCCTACCGCTTCCACACTGACATTGATGTTTACCCATTGGAAGGACTGCCACATTTCCAAAAGCTTTGTGGGTACATGTGTGAGATTGGTATTGTAACTGATTTGTTGGTGCTGCGATAATCCCTGGTCAATACAGGACTGTAATATATCCATATGCTGTTTAACGATTAAGGGTTCGCCGCCTAGAAAATTCATATGTGTAACCGATGGTAAACTGCGAGTTATTAACTCTATCGCACCTGGATCTTCAAACCATATTTGATGCGCACTGCGCGGATCTGCTTCTACTGTGTCCCACCTGCCAAGTTTAGCTAGATCGTTTTGCCACAAATGACTGTTCATCCAGTTGCACATTCTACAAACTAGATTGCATTTGTTACCAAATGTAATATCCAAATATTGTATGTCTGCACCCTGTAACAATGTGCCATCTGCTGCAATTGGCTTGGCCACAGGCGGTATACCATCTTTGCTGTACACATCGTTCCATATTTGTCTAAAGCTTACACCGCCCATGTCTTCTATCTTCCAGCATTTGCTGCAAGTAGGATGGCGTTCACCTGCTTGTATAGATAATCTAACTGCTTTGTGTAGCTGACTGTTTAGTACGTCCAACGGCTCTGCGCAATCGTTAACAAATGGTTGACTGTAATCCTCCCAATGTCCGTGATTATTGCAGCAAAGACGTGGACGTCCGGGCCCATCTAAACTCAAACTGTTGTAAGGTAGCACACAAAATACATCTGTCATGCTCGTTGCCTTTTGGGTATACTCATGTCTGTGCCGCAGTGGCAATGTGTGCGAGGACAACTCACACTGCTGTATAACTGATTTAAATTCAACGGCGTATTCATATTGCCTATAACACCTGATACTCCGCAACTTCCCATGGTAATATCGCCGTTTATTGCTATGTTAATACTGGTACCAATGTCACATTGCCATCCCAAAAAGAAGTTGCGTCGTTCAGCAGTGAGACGATTGCTGTTAACAGGTTGAACGGTACCATCTGCATAGTGTTCTACTACCATGCTGTGTCCCACACGATTATCAGGTTTGGTTAGTGATTGCTTGCTGCGGTTACTGTTGTTCATAAGCCATTCTACTTTTGCAGGATCGTCATACGCATATGGATCTGCGCTGGTGCTCATTTCATCTAATATAGGAACATATTCCATTGTGACATTTTGCATAGCTGCCCATATCGCATCTGCACGTTCCAACATGTGATCCCAATGTGATTCTGCCATCATCATGCGAACAGCAAGATAGTTTACCTTATCCTGCAAAAATTGTGCAGTTTCTAAAAATCTATCATGCTTCACCCAGCCAGGATGGTAACTAGCAACTACATCATCAAACCTGTGATAATGTTGTTCCCACCATGTTATAGGCTTTGACAAATTGGTATTAATTGCCAGTGTGGCTTTACCAGGCAACGCTGCGGACAAATGTTCACATATAGGCAACAAGCTGGGCCAATGTGTGGGTTCACCACCACTGAAAAACACTTTTACTTTGTCATAGTTCTTGCCTGCCACTCCGTGTATTAATATGTCTAAATTACGACGATATAGATCCACATTTAAGTTAGGTGTGTCGCCGCCCCAGTTGCCAGGATTGCAATAATCGCAACGAAAATTACAAGTATTACTGGTTTGCCAAGTTATATTGAGTGTTAGTCCGTCTTGTGCTTCTATGGCAACTAATGCGTTGTTTTTTAATATCATTTTATACTGTTAATACCATTTTTCAATTGATTAATCAAGTCTGGCCACATCGCAGTGTGGTCCATATTGTGCATGGTGTCATTCACAGTTAGCCAATCTATTAGCCTTTGCTGCGCCGCCTGAGTGGCAGTTGTCTGCGACAGCAACGTTGTACTCATGTAATCCACACCGTCGTGAAAATTACAATGCCCACCTCTGACTATAGGTCGCAATGCTGTGCGTAACTTGGTCATCGCTGCAACACGATATTCCATTGGTATAACTTTGGCACTGAGATGGTGTGGAAAATCCAACATAATTGGATACCATATGATATTTTTAGCATGATCTTCTGCCATGTATATCAGCCATTGAATCAATGGTTCTATACTATTGTAGTTGAGCGCACTGACCACTGTGTATATTTTGAGTGTTTTTGCCACATTGTGTCTTAGATATTTTTCAAAATTACGAACCTTTTCCATCCATACGGTTGGATAACGTATGTACTCGTCTATTTGGTTCAACCCGTCTATGCTGATCTGAACTTCGGTGTTTTCAAATTTTGCAAGTCTGTCTAATAATTTGTAATTCCAAACAGTGCAATTGGTAGTAAAGCTGATGTGGCATGCGGTGTTGCCTGCATCCAACAGTATATCAAGATACTGATAGATGTTTGCATCCATAGTGGGTTCGCCGCCGGTTATATACAGACGTTTCAGCGTGGGCGCCATCTTACGGAAGTTTAGTTTGCTTTGCTCAGAATTTATGTAACCGTTATCTGCATAGTCTATGCTTACTTCACTGCGCCATTGATTGTCTAGCCATTCAGGCAATGCTGTATGTTGTATTGCATGTATACGTTCTTCTGCTACTTTGCTACTGCTTCCGCTCCAACATGTAACGCATTGTAAATTACAAACAGTGCCCAGTCGTAATTCCAAACTGTCCGGCATGGCCGCGGCTGTTGTGCGTAAGTCTTGATTCAGTGTATCTGCATAGTCGCGATTAGCATGTGTACGAGGACTGGCATTGCCGGATTCTTCAATGTTGTCACAGACTTTGCAATCTTTGACAGGGTTACCTGACAACATGCGCTCTCGCACTGACTGCATATATGCACCGTTCCATATATCGTCGAGCGATTGCGTGTTCCACTTTACAGGGCTACGATCCTGGTTGCGTATAACAATGTTGTCACTGATGTTACAACAGAGTTTACATTCGCCTTGCGGAGTTGTGTTGATATTACGCCAGGCCAATGCACACAAGCTATTAGATTGCATGGTCGATGCCTCGTAGCTCTGGAAATATGTCTCGCCAGTTTTCGTGGCGAAGTTTGTCTAATTTTGCAGTTTGATGTGCCCACAAATGCAATAGTTCGCTATCATCTTGTTCATTCATAAACGATATTATACCAGTGAATGCTGCTATGGTTTTGTCTGCTGCGCCATTGGCTGACAGCCACTCGCAATGCTTGTTGATTCTATCAGTCACCCGTTGTTTTATCTGTGCAGGTAACACTCGTGTACTATAATATCTAGGACTTGTCAGTTGATTGATACGGATATTGTCGATGTCTAACAGGTCGTGCTGTACCCAATCTTTGTGAAAATCACCAAGGTGTTTGACATTTAACAAACTAACAGTGGGAGTTATTTCAAAATATGCATCAGGTAATTCTTGCAGCATGCGTTTGCGATTGGCAACAACATCTTTCCAAACCATATTCTTACGTATGTACTCACCACGTTCTCCACTTCCGTCCAAGCTTGCAGCAACTTGTAAATTGGGAAATTGTCTCCATAATTCAAACAAGTCGCGTTGTTTGTAATCCAGCTTGGTAAAATTAGTAGTATAATTGAGTTTGACGTCTGTTTTACCTATGCTGATCCAATGATCCAATATACGATAGTGTTCTTCAGTCATAAGACTTTCGCCACCTGCAAAGTACACTTCTTCAGTTGTAGACAGGTGTGGTAGCAGTTGTTCCCAGAAATCCCCGCCTTGATTTATATTCAATATTCTGTCTGCGGTATGATTATGATCCAGTGCCACTGCATCGTCGTACCATGCACTGCTCAGCTGTGGCCCACAGGTTCTGCAACGTAGATTACATATATTGCTGAATCGCACATCAAAGTATGCAAGGTTTACTTTTTCAACAGAGCCATCTGTTGCGGTACTGTCTACCACAGGTTGGTGATGTGCATATGCTTGATTGCTGTGATTACGCAGTGTAAATGTGCCATGTCGCTCTACGTCGTAACAACGACTGCATGCAGCAGTTTCTTTACCTGCCAACATGTTTAGCCGCAGTTCTTGCATGCGCTTGCCGTTCCATATGTCCTTGATAGTGTCTTGATTGGTATTGCCAAGGGTCCAGCCAGTATCGCTCATGCAGCATGGGAATACGTCGCCGTTGGGCCACATATGCATATGCACCCAGGGCATCATACAAAATACCTTGTTGTCAGTAGTCATTCGATTGTTCCACATTCGTTATAGAAATCACCCAGTTCTGGAAATGTATCTACAAAATTGGTGTTTCTGCGTTTATCATGCTCTGTGAACCATGCATAAAAGTCTTTGCGACCGGTATACAGTTTGTCACTGCTATAATTAGTCGTTTCCATATAGCGCAACACGCGGCGAAACTTATCTACTTCCAAACTGCCAAACAGGCCTTTATCCATATCGTCTTCATTGGCTTCCATAAATGCAAGACACTCATGCAGATATGGTAAGAATTTGTCTTTTGGCAGCAAGTTGATATCGTATTGCAAAGGTTCTCTAAGATATGGCGTATCAAATCGCACATTGCGCATGGTTCTACGTTGTTCAGCTGCTGGCGGTGCATATCGCTTACGCCATTCCAACATCTTAGCCAACAGCAATTTAAATCGCGGCACACTGAGTATATTGTAAGTCATCATCATACTGACTGACTGCTCAGACAGTGTCATATAGGTATCTAAATTCTGTTCCCATATGGCAAGATCCAGTCCTGTACGTATGTAAGCTGCTTGCGGTCCCCAAGTGTCTATACTGGTAAACAGTGTAAAGCCTTTGATACACTTGCGTTCTATCAAGTCTTTGATTTTGTTAGCAAGGCGAGTAACCAGTATGGGTTTAACACCCAAGTTGCTGTTTATGTTGAGTTCCAATTTGGGCATGGGATTGTTAGACAAATCTTCCAACAGTGTCCATGTGCTTTTGTGCAACAAGGGCTCGCCGCCTGTTATACGTAGGATGTTAACACTGTCACGTACACTGGGCCACCACTTCCACCATGCGTCCACAAATGGATTGGACTCTTCTTCAAAGATGGTCATCCAATCTATGTCGCAACGATGATTGGTTACCATATCATATGGACCATGGTCTCGTATCTCATTGTAGAACTTGCTGGATGCCTTGGGATGGCAGTAACCACATTTGAAATTGCATTCGTTACCAAAGCTGACTTCTATGTATTCTGGTGCAACGGGAAAGTCTGCACCTTTGGCTTTGATTTCGTCGTATCTATCCTGTCTAAAGATACTGCTGTTGCGAATGTGTCTGTCGCTGATCAAATCCTTGTCGAGATTCTCAATGTTCCAACAGTATTGGCATGCAGTGGGTTGACGACCGTTCAGCAATGCTCTGCGTTCGGCTTTCTTTTCTTCAGTATTGTGCAATGCACTGGGATCCCACCCTATCCTTTTCTCATCTATCTTGTGAGGTGCAGGATGGTAACAACTGTGTGTTTCGCCTGTTTGCAAGTATATAGTAGTATGATGCCACTTGGCCATGCAAAATGTAGGACTGATGGCATCCATCAGAGGTCTTAGTTCGTCTATTCGTTTTCTATCCACCATAACCTTATTATATAGGTTGAATCGTTGATATGCTACCATACCAACAATATTTTCTATCTGCTCTTGTAAATACAATACTTAACCGTATATATAATGTATTCAAATGAAGTTTATGTAACATGATTATAAAAAATCACTTGACAATTTGCATGCACACTGCTATTGTGACATCGGCGAACCGAAACAAATAACATCAAAGCAACGGAGCAACGTTCATATGGTAAAACCAAATAAGTCTGCATCTTCTAGTACTGTAACTACTACACAGGGCAAGGAACTGGATCCAGTACGCATTTATTTGAAAGATGTAGGTAAAACTCCACTGCTGAATCATGCTAAAGAAATTGAACTCAGCAAGACTATTGAAAGCAGCAAGCAAACTATCATGGACACACTATTTGCAATTCCCATGACTGTGCGCACTATTGATACGTGGATTCAAGAAATACTAAACGGCGACAGGCCAGCAGACGAAATCTTTGACGTAGAACTGCAATCAGATGGTACATTGTCACAATCGCTAATCGACAAGCTTACAGAAGTCAGAGCAATGTGTGCAGAGTATCTCAATAGCACAGCTGGTAAAATTACCAAAGACCAGCTTATTGAAACGTTTAATGAAATGCATTTATTGCCATCCAGTATGACTATGATGATGACAAGTTTGCAAGACATCAACAAGAAGCTGCTGGAAGGCGACGGCGCAATTATGCGTATGGCAATTGACTGCGGCGTGGATCGAACAGAGTTTATCAACTGCTATGTGGGCCACGAAGACATGCAGTGGTTAAGCAACAAGCAGGGCAAAGGTTGGGATAGTCTTCATCGCAAGCACAATGAACTGATGAACTATGTTGGTATGATGCAAGAGCAAGCTGCCAACGCAGGGCTGTCAGTTAATGAACTGCGTACAGCAGTAAGGGTATTGCGCAGCCAAGCCAAGATCAAAGATGAAGCAATCAGTCATATGGTAAATGCCAATTTGCGATTGGTTGTAAGTGTTGCTAAAAAATACAATCAAATGGGCAATAGCCAACTGTTGGATTTGATCCAAGAAGGCAACATTGGATTGATTAAAGCTGTTGAAAAGTTTAAATGGCAATTGGGTTATCGTTTCAGCACTTATGCAACTTGGTGGATTAGGCAAGCTATCATCAAAACTGCAACTGAAAGCAACCGTACTATTCGTATTCCTAGCCATGTGCTTGATACCATTAAGAAAATCAACACTGCTACTAAAGAGTATTTCTACAGCACAGGGCGCGATCCCAGCAATGCAGAATTGGCAAAGCTTTTAAACTGTGACGAGGACAAAATTGCACGTACCATGCGTGTTGCTAAAGATCCAATCAGCTTGGAAACTCCAGTTGGCAATGAAGATGAAGGCAAATTGGGTAATTTGATCGAGGATGTTGAATCTGAAAATGCATTCGAACAAATTGCAAGAGCCGACTTTAACAAAGTAATTGGCGATGCACTAGAAGGTCTTAGCAGCAGAGAAGAACGTGTGTTGCGTATGCGATTTGGCATTGGTACCATGCGTGAATACACACTGGAAGAAATTGGATTGCGGTTTAACGTTACACGTGAACGTGTGCGGCAGATTGAAAACAAAGCACTGAGCAGGCTTAAACATCCGCAGCGTGCCAAAGAGTTGCAAAACGCAATTACAAATCAATAATAATGAAAACACCCTACGCAGCGATGCATAGGGTGTTTTTTTATTGTCCTGATAGTCTATGGTTGATAACGTCCCAGTCTATCAATTGCCAAATCTTTTTGAGGTATTCTTCTTTGTCCCATTTATAATCGTAGAATGCGTGTTCCCACATGTCAATTGGTAGCAGTACATCTTTGACAATTTTGTGATTCTTAATGGTTTTTATAGTACCATTCTTGGCCAAATATACCCAGCCAGACCCTTGTATGGTTTTAGCAGCAGCAGTCATAGCACGTTTGAAATCTGGGAAATCGTTGTGTACACTTTCTATCAATTCCAAGCTAGCACCGCGTGGCTTATTGTTGCTTCGGGGTGCAGCGAATTGTGACCAGTATATACTGTGTAGGAATGCACCTGCTTCGTTGAACGCAGGGTCGCCTTCGCTTTTATTGAATCTATCCACATAGCCTTTGGTAAGGTGATCGTAATGATAGATTACAGCTTCTTTACTTAGAACGGGTTCCAATGCATCGCGTGCATATGGCAGCGGTTCTAGTGTTAGCTTTTTAGCAGCTTCTGATAATTGTGCAAGTTTCATGCTGATATTTATAACAATTGTGCATTGTAATTTGGCATTATATTATAATGTGTAACATAATGATTTTAATATAACAATTTGGAGCAACACTGTGCTAAAACCAACTACTAAAAATCGAGTCTACATTGAATGCAGTGAGAATGAAAAGAAAGTCAAAGGTCGCATTATCCGAAAAGAAGATGCTGTCATGGAAGTAGAATCGCCAACGGGTCATATATTGCTAATGCATCGTAAAAACAAACGCAGTCCATTTATCACACGCATGGGACAGTTGGAATTTTACAGCGACGGTAAAGAAATCAACTAGCGTCGTAGGTTGTGCCAGTGAATATAAAACTGCACTGACCTTTGAGACTTTCTACAATAACAGTTTCTCCTGCTGATATACACAGTTCTTGCCACTGAGCCATATGGTTTGGTGGCATTACTGTATCAAACGATACATAGCTGGCAATACCAGATCCGCCTACTTGGCCGAGTGCAATTTTTACAAAATCACAATCTCTACCGTAATCTGCTGCAAGGTTACCTGCATTTACCATGGCATTGCCTTGATTAACAACCAACAACTGCCCACGTACACCCAAGTTAGATACAGAGCCTGTATACATCACAGTAGGTGATCTTGCGGTTGGTTTGTTTTCTGCTACGATTTGCTGTGTCATGTGTACCTCTCTAGTATTTAACCTAGTTAGACGAGTCCCGGACGTACCAGTTTGTGTGTAAATGCAAATGTACCAAGATGTACCAATTTATCACTAAACGTCTGATCTATCCATATTGTGCTGCCCAATGCACGAGCCTGTTGACAAAAATAAAAATCCTCGCCCATATGATCCTGTGACTCTTCTACCCACACAGTTTGGAATCGGGGCATGGACATGGCTTTTACAATGTCAGTGCGTACCAACATACAGCCCATACCAACTGCATCAACTGACACCAGCACATCATCGTCTGGATCGTTGATCAAATAGCTATGCCAATTGTGCATTTCTGTATAGGCAACAGTTTTGTGAGGATATTGACGTGTGACATAATTACCGGCAACAATTCCCACATCATGTGACAACAGTCGTTCTACTGTGTCCGGCGGGAACATCATATCACTGTCTAACCACAGTATATGGCTACTGCCTGCTTCCAATGCCATATCAGCCAATTGATCACGTTGGTTAACAATCAGTGTACCCATGCAAAAATGATGAACTACATCTATGCCCGTTGCTTGGCAATATTGGATCATTTTTGCCAAATCAAATGCAAATGCACTGTGCAACATATCTCTACATGGTACGCAGATACTGACCTGTGCTGGTTTGGGTTTAGCTGTAGCTTGCCGTAACATGCTGCTCATACGTTGCCTCGTGGTGAATATATTAGATTATAACTGCATATTGTACTACGTCAATGTTAGACGTAGTTGAACGGGCCAGTTCTACCACCAAATGTTGCGCTAAGAGGGGTTATCTGTCCTGCGGTACGCAATCCGCTCTTGGTTACACCCAATACAGCATTAAGACTGACGTTGCTACTGGCTGGCGGCAACGCCCCTGCTGTATATGCTGCCCAGACACCGCCCATTTTTATAGTAGTGCCTGTTGCTGGTATAGCTGTTACCATTGCGACCCCATGTCATACTATGCTTAGCATACTTATTTGCATAGCATTTGTCTATATTTGCTGCGTCTATGTATTACCACGTAGATAGCGGTGCTCGCTTCCAAGTGTTTGCACTTATGCACACATACACATAGCTACTATCATAGCCAATTTGTCCGGGCGTGCCTGCACTGGAAGCAGTTAGCGGTGCTGTACCAACTGCAACACCTGTTGGTCCAGTTGCACCCCTAGATCCAGTTGCACCAGTATTTGTTGCTGTACCAGCTACGCCAGTTGCACCTCTTGCACCAGTAGGCCCTGTAGCACCTGTGTTAGTCGCCGTACCGTTTGCACCAGTTAATCCAGTTGGACCTGTAGGTCCTGTTATTGTACTTGTTGCGCCAGTTGCGCCAGTGGGTCCGCCAGCTGGACCGGTGGGTCCGCCGGGGCCAGTTGCACCTTGCACATCTATCAATGGATAGGTATATACACTCATTAGTTGCCTGCCAGTTCTTAATGTATGGATATTTATCAATAAATATAGTATGGCACTTTACAACAATCTCATAACTCCGCCGGGAGTAAACATACGTACTGATTACAGTACTACCTTTAACTATGCGATTCCACTAATGCAGACGGATTGCTGGCCTGTACAACTGACACCGCCGCATATACAACCATGGCAACAGGTTGTGATAAACAGTCAACAAAATACATTTTGGTCACAGCAGCAGGGTACGCTGCGTGCTTGGCTCAGTTTGAATCCCAACGGTATCAATGTAATACCCAGTGTGATACGAAATCGCACAGTACATTTGCAAGGCATAGGATCCAGTTGGTGTTTTTATGCAGACACGTTGCCTCTAGATCAAGTCAACCCTGCACAAATACAATTTGCTGTACCTCCAAATCCACAAGGCGATGGTGGTAATATGGGATATTTCTTTAACATTCAAAACCTGGATGGACAAGAAAACGCCTATTACCTACGCTTTGAATTTTCAGGCCATGGCGGTACGTATCTAACTTAACTGTTATCTTTATAATTGCTTAGATAATAGTTTAGATCTTCCGGTGTACCTAATCCCCACATTTTGTTAATATGGTTGATGCGTATTTTCTTACCATTTGCAATTGCTTCGTTATACACAGGACACACATAAAATTCATTATTAATGCGTGTATTATTTTTAATCATTTGTTCAGCATACTTGACATAGTCAGATCCTGCTTTCCAATAATATATACCAACTGTAGCATTGTCAGATATAACTAATTTTTCTGCCACCTTAGCGACAAATCCATCTTCATTCAGTGACACATACGACCATTTCGGGTGGGTGTTTTTAAATGTCAATATCCCGCCATCGATGGTGTCTGCACTGAATTTATACATGGCTTCATTGCTATTCCATTCAATAAATTGATCACTGTTTGCAATTAACAGAGGATTGCCATTGTCTATATATTCTTTGGCTAGCAATGTGGTACATGCTGCACCTTCTGTAAGAGTATCTGTTTGTATTATAGTGCAATTTGGTGCAATCAGATTGAGTAGATACTTTAAATTGTACTGTTCATAATGCGATTTCTGAACAATAAAAATATAGTGGGCTTGAATATTAAGGTTTTCTACTACTAGTTGTATCATGGGTTTACCATGTACTTCTATCAACGGTTTAGGAAACGTATATCCTGCTATGGCAAAGCGCGAGCCTGCACCTGCCATTGGAATTAACACATTTAATTTTGCATCTCTCCATGGAATTTTAACTTGCCATGTATTGCCAAGTTCATCCATTGCAGATTTTATATACTCCCAAGTTACATCATGCGTATTTTCAACAGCTAACAGTTTTGCACCACTGTCAACTGCACCTTGTCTACCAATATGACTATCTTCTATAATAATCGTTGTAGCTGGTATTGCATTAAGTGCAGTCATACAGTTCCAATATATTTCAGGGTAGGGTTTAGAACGCTTAACATCTTCATTGGTTTGAAAATAATCCACATACTCTAAAATACCTATACGCAGTAATGTAAACTTTACCGTATCTCGTATGCTGTTGGATGCAACTGCTATTTTGTAGCCAGATTTCTTGATGTTCTTGCAAATGTCGATCAGTTTGTAATCAGTTGGCAACTTGTCTAACAGTTCCAATGTTGACTGTTGTTTTTTAGCCCAAATTGTGTCATACAACGTACTGGGTAATCCTTTGTTATCGGTTAACAATTTCATTTTAGATTTTGTTGGCAGTCCGTCATATGTACTCAAATGCTCGTCTCTGCCGATGACATACTTGTAGTCGATGTCTGCTAACGCGGCATTCAATGCATTGTAATGCATTTCTCTGCTGTCTATCAGAACCCCGTCTAAATCAAAAATAACCAATTTGGTATAATTGTTCATCTGTAACCTATTAACTTGTATAACATTAATTATCAGTGTTAGGCAACAGTTGACAACCATAATACATTCATATATAACAGCATTATGAGCAATATTTCAAACTTCCTCCGATCTGTTACTGTGCTTGACACAGAAACCACACACCTTTTGCCTGAACAGGCAGAAGTTGTAGAAGTAGCAGGTGCTGTGTTTGATGGGCAGTCGTGGACTGCAACAAACCTACTGCTAAATGCAAAAAATGGTATTCCGCCTGAAGCCAGTGCTAAGAACAACATTGGACCGCGGGACATCAAAGATCAGCCATATTGGGATCAAAGTGAAAGCAAAATCAAAGACTTGCTAGGCTGGGATCGCAGTACGTACTTCGTAGCACACAACGCTGCATATGATCGCACTGTTATTAAAACAGCATGGGCAGCAATGAACAATGCCACCGATGTAGCAGTTTGCGAAGACCAATCTCGCTGGATCTGTACACTACGTTTGAGCAAACAAGTACTTGGACATAACTTTCCCAACATTGAGTACAGCTTGAACTATTTGAGATTCTTGTTGGATCTTGAACTACCGCCGTTCCACAATGTTCACCGTGCAGACGCAGATGCTGTAACCTGTGCAATGCTGTTGCAGGCACTGGTCGAGTATGCAATTGAACTGGGGTTGGTCACCGACGCACCGGATCTCGGTGAGCAGCTAGCTAAACTATGTTGGGGACCTATTGCTGTACAAACGTGGCCGTTTGGTAAACACCGCGGCGCATTGCTGGCAGACATTCCCAATGACTACTATGTGTGGGCAATGAAAAACGTCAACAGTCTGCAAGCTGGGAACAGTGATTATGATCCCGATCTTGCAGAAAGTGTCAAGCAATTGCTAGAGCAGCGGCGTCGAAAGGTTTGATTGGTTTGGGGCGGCGAGTTATGTGTTTGCGCATATGTACTCGTTCGCCCCAACTGTAATCTTCACGATGGGT
>JAUKPQ010031906.1:0-37974 GCA_032273045.1 Chloridella minuta | reverse complement strand
GCTATTTCATCAAAATAATAATTTAAAAATGGTTCAGTATTAAACATTCCACCATTAGCAAATACTTCGTATAATCTATCTCCGTTATTATCATATTCATAAATCATTTCTCCATTAGAATAATTTACAAGTTCTTTTGCTTTGTCTAAAGTAAACCAACTTCCCATTTCAGTACCACCAGTATATTTTACTCTACCATTTGAATCTATTATTCTATATCTTGCTTTATCAACTTTACCACCATCAGCTAAAGTCTTTTTAAAATCTGGTTTTTCCATCATATCAATTTTAGAAACTCTTAATCTATCAAATCCATTTGCTAACGCCCATTTTTTAGCATCTTCTATTTTATCTGGATTATTAGTTATTAATACTTCATTCCAATCTGGTTCTCCTTTTCTTACTGCAAATAAAATAGTTTCTACACCAACTTTGCCACCATCAGCGTAATAATTATTTGGTAAATATTCTTTATTTTCAATTGTTATTGCATTTTCATCAAAAATTACATAATCAGTTCTAAAAACTCCTTTACTATTTTCCAAACTTCTTTTTAAACCATCTATTCCATTATCAAGTAAAAATAAAGAAGCGTTTTTATCTCCACCTAATACCCTTGACAAAGTTTTATAAAATAAAAAACTTTACTTGGTATTCAGTATTGGTCTTTGCTCACCAAATAATAGATGTGCCTAGTGTAAATTACATACACACCGATCACCCAATAAATCTTCCAATGTCTACTTCAAAAGTAGGATTCAATTGGATACTCGACGGAGCCGGTACTATGAGTTTCTGGGATTACTCAAACGTAAAAGAACAACCGGCGAGAAAAGAAGACTGGTTGACTCATGCTATTCGCAAATACGATCCACTCTCACCTGCAGACCAAATACATAACATGAAACAAGATTCTGTTTATATGGTAAATGCAGGTGTGCCTCATCAAGTCATGTCATTTAACAATAGGATGTGCATTAGTGTTCGATGCCTCAATCTTGACAATTATACTTGGAATGATATTGTTCAACTTTTTTCCGAAGAAATTATTGAGTAACTATCAATGTTACTAACCACGCATATAAATACATTGTTATGATAAACAACACTTTAATTGATTCTGGATTTATGTATCATAGGGCCAACACATCTAACAGATGGTTAGCAACTGATACACTGGCCAATTACATGGAAGCCATTAAGAAGGCTCCCAGTCTTTATGAACTTACTGACATTGAATATAAATTCAACAGTCACGGGTTTAGATGTGATGAATTCACTTTACCATCAGAACTTCCTATTGTATTTCTAGGATGTAGCTTCACCGAAGGAATAGGTATTCGTCAAGATGAAACTTGGTCACATCAGTTGTTAGAAAAGATACGACTAAAGACCAATAAGAACATACCATACTGGAATTTAGGATTTGCCGGATCTGGACTAGATACACAGGCCAGACACCTGTACTTTTTAACAACAATACTAAACATAAAAGTAAATTTTGTGTTCAGTCTTATACCATTAGTTAATCGTAGAGAATACAAAATAGAGAGTGACAAATATCGCAATTGGATACCCAACACCAACTCTTTCAAAGATGCTCCTCTTAGTAAGCATGTTGACCGTGTGTTCAGTGATAGTTACTTTTCAAGTCATCAAACAGAAAGAAGTTTAATGCTGATAGATTCCATAAGTAGACAGAACGATACCAAAATGATTTTCTCATCATGGGATGTAGATAATGATATCAAAACGTTAACTAATTCTTTTCCATTGATAGATTCATTTCAATCTAGTATTCATCCCAATGAAGTAAATGATCGTGCTAGAGATGGTATGCATCCTGGACCATCATATCATCAAAAACTTGCTGATACTTATTGGAATCATTCTGAAAAATATTTCATTGGTGCCACCGAAGAGATTCGAACTCCTGACTCCTTCGTTCGTAGCGAAGTACTCTAATCCACTGAGTTACGGCGGCATAAATTTCTGAGTCGCATTTATTACACGGCATATACGCCCGTCCGTGATGTTACGGTTACACACTTACCTGCAGGACGCATGTATAACTATCTTACATTTGGTACTCAGTACGGGAATCGAACCCGTCTTTACAACTTGAAAGGCTGTCGTCCTTACCGATAGACGAACTGAGTATAAACTTGGCAGAGGGTACAAGAATCGAACTTGTGACAGCGGAATCAAAATCCGCGGTTATACCATTTAACTAACCCCCAACAATTTGTTTGGTAGCCACGGACAGTTTTGAAATGTCGACCTATCGCTTATCAAGCGAGTGCTCTTCCTCTGAGCTACGCGGCTAAAAATAACAGGATGCTTATTTTTCAATTAAAAGTTGAATTTTTTAAATTTGCTGGACGCATCCTAAACTTGGTGGAGGCCGAGGGAGTTGAACCCTTCTAGTCAGCATCCTTGCAAGGGATACCCGCAGCCCGCTGCTGCCCCCATATTGATTGGTGGAGTGTGAAGGAATCGAACCTCTTGGCGCCACCCTGCTTATTGTGCCTATCGGGTTACAGCCGACAACAGGGAACACACTCCGTTATTTGTACTCTAGACCTTCAGGCAATCTAAGTCTACTGCCTATATCATCTACTACACTTTTAAATCTTGAATACTTTTCTCTATACGGTGCAGAATCAGAATATACTAAATCTGGAATCGTAATTGTCTTGTCGTTTTCAATAACATAGTCATTGAAGAACACAAGCCTATCACCATATCTACTCAATATTTGTCGTACAATTATGTACATATAAGTAGGATCTAGATTAGGATTCTCATATCCAACTGTTTGATGCACGTGTGCAACAAACGACCAGACTGCATCTTGAATGTTTTGTCTAGATAGAAAAATATCTGTTCTCTCTAATGAGAAGAAATTTATTTCATGATTGTTGACTACGGCTGTATTCAAATCTATCGACTTAAGGAATGCTGGAGTCTTTGGATGATGCGTATCCAATTTAAGTTCATGCAATCCTATAGTCTTATGATAACTAGCAACGCCGATATCAAAAATCTCATCATACAATGTATAACCTAGTTTGTTTGCTAAGTCATAACAAAATTTAGTCGTACCGCTACGGGGAAATCCAGTTACTATCATATTAGTCCTTTAATGACTAATATTTAGTGAACACTACTATAGGTACAATATATTATGGTCTGTGTGGCAGGATTCGAACCTGCGACCTCTCACTTCCAAGGCGAGCCGTCTGACCTGACTGACATTACACACAGATAAAACTTGGTGGACACATGTGGGATTCGAACCCACGACATCCTACTTGCAAGGCAGGCGTTCTTCCAACTGAACTAATGGCCCATAAAAACTTGGTACTCCGAACGGGTTTCGATCCCGCTTCTCCAACTTGAAAGGCTGGCGTCCTAGCCACTAGACGACCGGAGTATAATTTGGTGGAGGATGATGGAATCGAACCACTTGGCGCCACCCTACTTGTTATGCCTACCGGGTTACAGCCGGCAATAGGGAACATCCTCCAAAACACACTCTAGCAGTTTATCTTTCTGCCTCGCTATGCTATGCACAGTGAACGAATGTGTGTATTAAAACAAACTGACTAGCTACGCTTCGACACTAACTTCACAGGTTAGCCGTGCGTCAATTTGCTTTAATACGATCTAATTTTTAGTCCCACAAGAGGGATTCCATCCTAGTCGCCGCCCGTTCGTCTATGTTTTAAGTGCAGACTAGGTCCTCGTTACCTATACACACTTTGCGGTCTACAATCACCCTTGAGCAATCTCGCGCTTTCTAACGGCTTTGCTATACACTCGAGCACGTTCTATCTTTTCTAAAATCATCTTACGAAGATCTTCTGGAGTTAGCGTATGCTGTCGTATAAACTCTGCGTCTTGTTGTTTCTTTTTATCTTGTTCTATCATTTTTCCGATCTAAAAACAAAAAACCCCAGGAGTGTTAGTCCTAGGGTCCTTGGAGTTTAAGTAAACTTATGTTTACATTAAGTCCTCCCGGACCCTGGTAATCTCTGGTGTGCGATCATATGATAGACTGCCACAATCGATCGATAACCAATTGGAGGCTATTACACCTGCCTGTTTGGGCATCGTATTAAATTGTTGATGTCTAGCAATGTTTTGCATTTTGTTTCTCTTAAAAACTTTCTTTACATAAACAGCACCATTGCTGCCTATGTGTTAATTATACAGTTATTTAGTCTCGTTGTCAACCACTTTTGGAATTTATTTTTGTTGTATTTTTACAACACTTTTTTCCTGCTGTGCCTGCTAACTTGTCTCTATTGTACACTTATTTAGTCTCGTTGTCAACCACTATGTTGTAATATCTTTGCAATCTTTCGATTTCAGTTAAGTGATCTATTGCATCCGGATATTTATTTTTATTGCTTTGAAACGACAACATTAACATTTCGGCTTCTTGTTTACTAAGAGTATCCGTGCCTAGTCCTATAGGATATTTCATTTGGGCTAACCAGACGTTCCAATTTAGGCCACCAAATGTTGATGTAGCTTTTCTATACGTGTCTAAAAGTAATCGCTCGCTGGCCATTTTTATTATAGCGGACATTCTATCTGATGGCTTAAATGTTTTTTTGACAAATTGCCAAAACGGTTCAGTTCTATTAGTCTTTGAATAGTGCATACTAACAAAATCAACACACTCATTAAGTGAACGTGTATACCATAGATTGTACGCATCCTGGTCGGGGTAAGACCACAATCGATCTCTAATTGTTGATGTTAGCATAGATGCCTGCATCATTGTTAATGCTAATCCAGTGCTTTCTAATGGCTCAATGAAACCTGCTGATAACCCTATTGACACTACATTGTGATCCCACGGCGTTGGATTATAATAAGGAGTCCAATCGATCACTCTTATGCTATCGAGGTTTACTCGATCTCTACCCCAATGATTGATAAAGTATTCCTTGGCAGTTTCTATTGGGGTTATTGACTTATTAAAAACCAATCCAGATCCAATTCTAGTTTGAATAGGAATTTTCCAAATCCACCCATGATCCACCGCCGCCGCAGTTGTATACGGTTTTAATTCAGTACGTTTGTCAGCATAGTTTACCATACCTGCTACAGCAGTATCTGTAAAAATTCTATCTTTTAACGATACGGTTTTTCTATCTGGATTAAGCAATGATAAAAATCCTGTGCAATCAACAAAAAAATCTGCATCTATTATTTCGCCGTTTTCTAAAACTAATGACTTAATTATTTTCTTTTGGCGATTAACTGATACTACCTGTGATTTTATTAATTGGACTTTATCTTGCAATTTTCTTTGTAGAAATTCTGCAAGTTTAGCAGCGTCTATATGAAATGCTGTACGACCATCATTGGTTATTTGATTGTTAATAACCGATTCTTCAAAAAAACTTGCACCAAACATCTTAATATCGTATTCTTGATTTTTGGCCCAGAGGCTTTGTAAACTGATATCATTAGTAACATTTGGAAATACAAATGGATGCCAAATTTCACTACCCTTGTCGATCCAATCTGTAAAATAAATTCCGGTTTTAAATGTTGAATTAATGTGGGGGAACCAATCGTCGATTTCAAATCCGCATTCAGCCATAAACCATTTAAAATTTAACACAGTTGCTTCACCAACTCCAATGGGAGTAGAAATGGCTTTATCAATAACTGTAATTTTTAAATCAGTATTCTTGCTTAGATGAGCAGCGGTCAACCAGGCCGACGACCCGCCACCTACGACTACTACATGATTAACATTTTTAACTTTTGTCATATTATGGTTTGAACCCTTTTTTGATTAGTTCATAGGCATGGCGTTCTTGATTAAGAATTTGGTCTGCACTATCTCTAGGAACTTCCTTCATTGTCATTGATCCTGCATGATATTGGAATAAATTTGTAATTAGAAAATTTTGAAATCCGCTGTACAGTAATTTTTCAAATATAAAAACTTCTCCAAATCCTATTTTTAATTCTGACGGGATGCTATGCCAATTATTTTTATGAATAAACATTAACTCCCCAAAACCAAAACAATTTTGATTTATAAAAGGCTCTACGTAAATTTCTCCTGTGGATAACGGAGTTTGACCTAAATTAACTTCACCAGCAGATTTTCCAACAACTCCTACCGACGGGGTAATAAAGTCAGCCATTTTATAAAATAGTCGTATATCAAAAATAAGATCATCGTTGAGTATACAGACAATGTCGTTTTGACTTTCTTGCACTCCAAAATTCCATGCAGGGTTAACAAAAATGTTCTCACCAAAGTCAATTAATTTAATTTTTGGATGAGATAATACTGGATTTTTTGGAGTTCTAGTATTGTCGTTATTAATAATAATAATTTCAGTGACAACATCTAATCTTAAAATGTATCCGATAAAATCTAAAAATGGAGTGAACCTCCACATTGTAGGTACTACTACTGTAATCATATATGTCTTTCAAATAGTCTTGATATTTAGTTTATGGGTTTTACGGCGTTAAATTTTTCTTGTATTTTATTAACAAAGTCGCTGCAAATTCCATAACAGTTAGTTGGCAGATTTAAAAACTCGGGATCATTCCACTCTGGCAATACTGCTATGCTACGTTGAGTTAGTTCTTTACCGGGGTAGGTCCAAATGAATTTGTTACTAGTTAATGTGAATTGATCATTCTCATGCCAAAAATAATATAGGCCTGTACCGATTGACCAACGCAATGCTGCCAAGTTCTTAGCATGTATCCATAGTCCAAATTTATCTAAGAATTTTTTATCAATTGGATAGTCTGGTCTATCATGCCCTAGATAGAATTCTGAATTAACTACCCAAAGGTCAATTTCACAATCAAATCCCTGCGATAGTGCTAATTCAATTTGTTCAGGGCGATTTTCAAGATTAACATCCGGACCATTGATTAGTCCTCTATGTGCTATTAGTTTCATTCTTCTTCCTTGTGAGTCTTTAAGAAAGTTTCTAGATCTTCGGGAGTGCCTATTCCCCACATTTTGTTAATGCGTTTAATTTTAATTTTCTTATCGTCGGCAATTGCTTGATTGAACACAGGGCAAACATAAAATTCATTGTTAACACGTATGTTCTTCTCGATCATCTCTTCGGCATACTTAACATAATCGCTACCATGCTTCCAGTAATAAACACCTACAGTTGCCTCGTTACTAATTACTTTCTTTTCTGCCACCTCACTGACAAATCCGTCATTGCCTAATTTAGCATAACTCCATTTAGGGTGTGTTGCTTCGAATGTTAGTATACCGCCATCGATCTCATCTGCGGTAAATGCATACATACATTCATTGCTGTTCCATTCTATGTATTGATCACTGTTGGCCATTACTAACGGTGCATCTGAGTTTATGTAATTTTTGGCCAACAACGTACTACAAGCGGCGCCTTCTGTAACTCCGTTGACCTGGACAATGTCACACCCTGGCGCAATTAAATTAAGTAGATATTTAAGATTGTATTTTTCATAGTGTTCTTGTTGAACAATGAATATGTAGTGTGCTTCTATGTTTAAATTCTCTACTACCGCTTGAATCATCGGTTTTCCATTAACTTCAATTAATGGTTTTGGAAATGTATACCCTTGTTGGGCAAATCTACTGCCAGCCCCTGCCATGGGTATTAATACATTTAGTTTACTGTCCTTCCAGGGTACAGTTGTTGAGGTCATTCGTGAATTCATATGTTGTAATTTTGTGTTTATTTTATCCCAGGTAACATCGTGAGAATCTTCAACTGCTAGTAAAACTGCTCCGCTGTCTAATGCACCTTGTCTACCTATGTGACTATCTTCTATAATAAGTGTGTCTTTAGGTAATGCCTTTAATGCCATCATACACTTCCAATACATTTCTGGATAAGGTTTAGGATGAACAACATCTTGATTGCTAACATAGTAATCAACATATTCCATTACACCAATTTTAAGCAAACTAAGTTTAACAGTTTCCCTAATACTGTTACTGGCCACAGCAATCATGTACCCTGCAGATTTAAGTTTAGAAAATATATCTATTAATTTTTCGTCAACTGTAAATTTTTTAATAAGGTCAAACGTGGCTAACTGTTTTCGTTGCCATATCATATCGTGGTATTCGGCAGGCAACATTTTGGTCTCAGAAAGCAATTTTAGTTTACGTGTAGTATTAAGTCCGTCATATATAGATAGGTGTTCATCTCGTTGAATGACATATTTAGGACTTATACTATGCAATGCATCATTAAGACTATGGTAATGAAGTTCTCTACTTTCTATTAAAACACCATCAAGGTCAAAAATTATTAATTTATTCATATTAGTAAAATTTCACAGTTGGGTTTATTATTAACAAGTTTTCTTTTATTTCAGATGAGTATGCACCTGCTCGAACAATGACCACAGGGGAATCTTGTTCTTTTAAACATTCGGGAGACGCAACAATTAAATTTGTTCCGTACATTCTTTTACCTTGTTTTTTGCTATCATTATCGAGTATGTTTAAAATTTGATCTTCTGGTATACCTAAATTTATTAACATCTGAGAAAATATATGTGCTCCAAAAATGTATATATTTCTGTCACTTATTTTTTCTTTAATTTGAGATACATCTTCTAGTAGTTTAGATACGTAGTTGTTAAACAGTTCTTTTACATACTCAAAATTAGTATTGGGTATTTGTACATTATTTGTTTTAACGCATCTTAAAAATATAGAATGATCCTCTATTATCTTGTCTTTAATTTCAAAACCATTTTTTGCTAAGACGTATTCTAATACGTGTTCGTCTATATAATACGTGTGTTCAAACATCAACGTATTCGAATATCCCTGTTCTAACCAATGTTTCATATTCGGAAACGTTATAAAATGATTGCTACCTTCTTTTAACAAGGTGTTTATCTTGTTTAAAAATATCATAGGATCATATACATGTTCAAGTACATGTGAATGAACGACAGCATCAAATGTATCTTTAAATGTGTATTCGTCAAAGAATCCTTCGACATAATGCATCCTTGGATCATCAATTGCAGAATTTACAAATGGTTCTATGATTGTCCAGTTAAATTGCCGATTATCTTGTAGAAATAATTTAGCAAGAACTCCCCTACCGCCACCTACTTCTAACAGATTTTGATCATTGTACTGCTTAATAAAGTTGTAAAAAGTATGATGATGCCTATTCCAAGTTTTTCCAATAGTTCCAGGGTCGTGGTATTCTTTGTAAATTAGAGCAGGGTCAAGTAATTCTATTAACTGAATATGCCCTAATTCAGAGCATCCCCATTTCATATCTTCAAACTGGTCAGTGTCTCTGCTACCGCCTTCTACACAATTCATAATGATAGGAAAATTTTTAAAAGTAAACACATGATGTAGTTCTGATTCAGATATGATACACCGTGTTCTTAGATTTTTATTCATAGGTCTTTTGATTTGTTAAATACGTATATAATTATTTATAGTAGACATAACACAGGAAAATTTAATGACGGGTATCTCAATTATAATAGTAACGTCTGGCCAAAATGATACAAGTCTAAATCAAATTATAGACAGCGTAGAAAAATTGTCAATCCCAAATTATGAGATCATAGTAGTAGGGGGCTTAACTACAACATTGGTTAGAGAAAATACAATTCACATCCCGTTTGATGAAACATTGCTCAATGGTAAAATTTGGTTAACCAAGAAAAAGAATTTAGGTGTTAAGAACAGCAGTTACGATGTATTAGTTATAATGCACGACTACCATATATTTGAACCAGACTGGTATACTGAATTTGAAAAATTTGGTTTAGATTGGGATATATGCGTACATCAAATTCGCCATTTGCCTGAGCAGGCGAACACCCGTGGTAACGGATGGAGGGTTGAGCAAGTACCCGGATATCCAGAAATTCCGTATGCTATGTCTATACCCTGGGATATAGATTGTTTTATACCGTACATGCCTATACAGGGTTCGTATTGGGTCGCTAAGAAACATGTTATGTTAGAGCAACCGTTAGATGAATCTTTGGAATTAACAGGGGCAACAAACAGCGACATAGAGTGGAGCTCTAGAGTTGTCCCGGGCTGGAAGGGTAGTAAAGTTGACCAAATTGGATATAAGATTGTTGCTAATCCGAACTGTCGCCTACATCTTAATAAGATTAAGGAAACCTATCCAGGCAACCCAAATTGGGATTTGTATGAGCGGAGCATGGACTCGCTTTGGAATTTTTTAAGAAATGGTGGAAGAAAAAGAGGTACTTACCACTATGAGAAATCAATCAATAAAGTCGTTCGAGCATCTTAATATCCACTGGGGTTGTAATTACTTCTTAAATATCGTATACTTTTTAAACTATAAGGAATAACATGGACAAAAAAAACTATTCAACTATGGGCACTTTTGGTGACACAATATATAGCCTATGCCTGACAAAATTACTAGGCGGAGGAAATCTATACGTCAAGTTAAATGCACTTGATGATTACTGTAGAAATACCATCGGATGGTCTAATGGTGCAGGAGATGCCACTGGCCGATACACACAGCATGATTATGACATGTTAGAACCATTGCTCAAAGCCCAGGATTATTTGGACCATGTATCAGTATGGAACGGTGAAAAGATTGACCAAGATTACATCGATCATTGGAAGATGCATTTAATAAAAGGCTGGCAGGGAAATCAAACCGAATGCTATGCATTGTGTGCGGGCCTAAATATCCACGACCCTGTAATTAGAAAACAAGTATTACACGACCCTTGGTTAACTCCGGTTACTCCAATTAAGATTCAAGGTAAACCTATTGTTGTTAATAGAACAAGCAGACATTTACATGGATCAGATGGATCAGGTTGGAACGAGTTTATTAAAAATGGACTAGGCGACTACGGGGTGTTTGTTGGTTCCGAAGAAGAACATGCTGTGTTTGAAGATGTACTTAAGATAAAGATTGCATATCATAAAACTAACGATTTGTTAGAACTTGCACAGGTTATTCAGGGTGGAGAACAGTTTATTGGAAACCAGAGCGCCGCACTAAGCATTGCCATTGGACTGGGCAAGACATATTGGTGTGAACTACGTGCAGACTATGAAAACACTAAAACTCCACACGATGGGTACGGAGATACCTGGTTCCCCCGTGTGAACGGCTTTTATTTCTAAGGAACATCATGTACGCAATTGTAAGTATGAATGATGAAAAATATCAACCACTGGCTGATATTACCTGGAATGAGAATAAAGTTTTGTATGCACAGCGACATGGCTATGGTGCAATTTGTAAAACAGATGGACTAAGACCAAATACAAACATAGGATATCAAAAAATATATTTTGTAAAAGATGTAATGATTGAACATCCGGAATATGAATGGATCTGGTGGACAGGCACTGATACGTTGGTAACTAACTTTGCAGCAAGAATTGAAGATAGAATTGATAATGATTACCATTTTATAATTTGTGTTGACGTTAATGGTTTAAATGCTGATAGTTTCCTAATAAGGAATACTCCGGAGGGCATGGCAATTATGGATGCTATCCTAGATATCGAAGTTGAAGCCACTAAACATTGGGATGCTGAACAACGTGCAATGGCTATGATTATGGGCTTGCCTGTTACGGCTGCGCCGTGGCCAATGTCTACTCGTATTCCTATTAACGAAAAATATGAATCAATTGTTAAAGTAGTACCTCAACGATTTATGAATAGTTATAACTATCAGATGTATCATTACACTGACCATAGAGATAAATTTGGTATTGATGGAAATTGGCATACTGGGGATTGGCTTATACATTGGCCTTCAGCCTCGTTAGAGCAGCGCATCCAGTTAGCTAGATTTTATATGCAACATATAGTAAAATAAGTTATGAAAGAAATTTTAGATCAAATCAAACAATACATAGAACAAAAACAAGCAAATAAAACTTGGGTCGCTGGCAAAGACTTTGTTAACTATGCAGGACCTCATTTCAATGCAGATGAGATTGTAAATGCCGCCGAAACATTGCTAAACGGTTGGTTAGTAATGGGAGACAAATGTTTAACATTCGAACGGGAGTTTCCTAAACAGTTTGGCAAGACTAAAGGTATATTAACCAATAGCGGATCTAGTAGCAATCTTCTTATGATGAGTGCTCTTACATCTAAGCGTGGTTACAATTTACCTAAGGGTACTAAAGTATTAATGCCAATTGCTGGATTCCCTACAACACTTAATCCTACATTGCAAGTTGGGTTTACTCCTGTGTTTGTAGACATTGAGTTAGAATCTCTTAATCTTGATTTAGATCAAGTTGAAGCGGCACTAATCAAAGATCCAGAAATTAAAGTTATTACATTTGCCCATGTGCTAGGTAATCCACCTAACATGGACAGGTTGATGGCTCTTGTTGAAAAGTATAAATTAATTCTATTAGAAGACTGCTGTGATGCACTTGGTAGCACTTACAACAATAAACCATTAGGAAGTTATGGTTTAATGGCAAGTTGCAGTTTTTATCCAGCACATCATATGACCATGGGTGAAGGTGGATATGTTGCTACTAACGATGGTAACATTGATGTTATTTTGCGTAGTTTCCGTGAATGGGGTCGTGGTTGCTATTGTGTGGGACCAGAGGCTAATAAATTGAAATGCGGTACATGTGGTAAACGTTTCCAGGAATGGATTCCTACAATGCCCGGAGAAATATTTGATCACAAATATGTATATGATGAGATTGGTTATAATTTAAAACCTATCGAAATCCAAGGTGCCATGGGGTTAGAGCAACTTAAAAAACTACCTGAGATTCATGCGCTACGTCGACGTAACTATAATTTATTATTTGCTATCTACGAAAAGTACGAACAGTTCTTTCACTTACCTAGAGCAACAGCCAATAGTGATCCAAGTTGGTTTGCATTCCCTCTAACTATTCGCAAAGATGCTCCGTTCAAACGTAGTGATATAGTTGACTATTTAGAAGAAAATCTTATCCAGACACGCCCGTATTTTGCAGGTAATATCATGTTACAGCCAGCATACAGTCATTTAATGAATCCTGTTGATGCTAGAGATAATTTTCCAATAGCAACATTAACAATGACAAATACTTATTTTCATGGTACTAGTCCTGTTATTACTCCTGAACAGATTGCCTACATCGGAGAGAAGGTTGATAGTTTTATGAGTTTATTTGTATGAACAAACAGGAACTAATTGATTTTGAAACCGAAATTGGTGACTTATTCAATGCCGCTAAGATTCGCGCACCAATCCATCTATATGCAAATAATGAAGAAAACATTATGCGTGTATTTGAAAAGATCGATATAGAAAAAGATTGGGTATGCTGTACTTGGCGGAACCACTATCAAGCATTGCTCAAAGGAATTCCTAAAGAATTGCTTAAAGAAAAGATCATGCAGGGTAAGAGTATGGTAATGAATTTACCTGAATACAAATTTATCTGCTCTAGTATTGTCGGCGGCATTCCTAGTATTGCCACAGGCATTGCACTTGCTGCTAAACTAAAAGGTAGTAGTGAGCGTGTATGGTGTTGGACCGGTGATATGAGTGCAGCCACCGGAGCATGGAGTGAAGCATATAGATATTCAGTTGCAAATAATTTACCTATCACTTTTGTGGTAGAGGACAATGACCTTAGTGTAATGACTCCTACTGCTGATGTATGGGGCTCAGACAAATGGTATTTGACAGGTCAAAATAGACATAGGTACGAAACAGATCATCTAATATATTACAAATATAAAAATGAAAAATATCCACATGCTGGTGCTGGCGTAAGGGTGCAATTCTAATGTCAACAACTAAAGAATACAATGACGAATTAAAACGTGCAATGAATTGGATCGCTGCTCAAGAGAATACATTTATTTTAGGGCAGGCTGTTTGCTATGCTGGAACTGGCTGTTATGAAAGTATAACTGAGGTTCCTGCTAACAAGAAGATGGAATTTCCAGTTGCTGAAAACTTCCAAATAGGTGTTAGCACAGGAATGGCTATTAATGGATTGATTCCAGTTAGTGTTGTGCCTCGTTGGAACTTTTTGTTATGTGCAGCCGATCAAATAGTAAATCATTTAGACAAGATGATTCTAATGAGTGACGGACATTGTAAACCAAAAGTAATCATCCGTGTTGCAGTAGGTAGTGAAAATCCAGTTGATCCCCAGGATCAACATAAAGGAAATTTTACTGATGCATTTAGATTGATGTGTAAAACTATTGAATTTATTGAAGTAAGAGAACCTGAAGATATTCTACCCGCTTATCAGAAAGCATACTTTCGAGAAGATGGAAAAAGTACAGTTATTGTAGAATTTCCAGATTATGGTAAATGAGAATATTAATAACGGGTGCAAGTGGATTTATAGGAAAGTATTTAAAAACTTATCTTTCCAATGAACACGAATTGTTAACACCATCCTCATCTGAATTAGATTTAACTGATACAACTGCCGTTAACAATTTCTTTAAAGATAGATATTTTGATGCGGTGATACATACAGCAGTTCGTGGAAGAAACAATGTACAGGATGTTAATGGCAAAGTAGCCAATGACATTGTTAACATGTTTATTAACCTACTTGGCAATAGACAGTATTATAAAACATTAATTAATTTTGGATCAGGTGCTGAATTTGGTCTTGATAAAAGCATTGATAATTGTGCAGAAGATGACATACTAAATGTAATACCAATAGAGAGTTATGGATTGGGGAAAAATATAGTTGCTAGAACTATTCGGGGCTTGTCTAATTTTTATAATTTGCGTGTGTTTTCCTGTTTTGATCCTAGTGAAGATCCTAGCAGATTAATTACAAAATTTAAAAAAATATCCGAACAAGGCAGTGTATTTGAAATTGAGCAGGATAGGTATGTTGATTTTGTAAGTCTTCAAGATATTGCAACTGTAGTTAACGCAGTATTAAATAATCAGTTAGCGTATACTGATATAAACATTGTGTATCAAAACAAATTATTACTTTCTGATTTACTCTATACGTATTGTCAGATCCACAATGTTGATACCAACCAATTAGTTATTACTGGAACAAGCAATAAACACTATACCGGCAACGGAGATATATTGGCTAGTCTTAATTTAAAGTTAGAAGGTATACTTCCGACACTACAAAGGTATAAACATGGCGGTATTTGATTGTTGTTCATTCTTGAACGAAAATGATCTTTATGAAATTAGGTTAAATCAACATTGGGATTTTGTTGATAAATTTATTGTAATAGAAGTAGGCGAAACTCACACAGGGTTAAAAAAGTCTTTAAATTTTGACCATGATAGATTTAAACCTTATGCGTCTAAATTAGTATATGTTACCTTTGATAACTTTCCTGAAGAAATTGCAAAGTATCCAGAGTTGCTTGATAGCGTTACTTTAAATGCCGCTAATCCCGAGCAACATTCAGATGATTGGATTAGATGCCATTTTCAGGATAATTATATTTTTAAGATTTTAAGTGATCAGGGTGCAACAGATAATGATATTGTTTACCTTTCTTGTTTAGATGAAATCATTAGAAAGGAATCGTATTATCAGTGCTTAGAACATTTTAACACTCCGGGATTGTTTAATGGTCTGAGACCTATATTTTATTTCCAGTTATATCTGTATGCATATAAATTTAATTTACTACATAAAAGTTGTGAGAACCATTATGCAGGTATAATGACTGAATTTGGAAATTTTAAAAAAATACTCCCTGCTAGTATGCGACATCGAAGTATTCGTACACATCCCAACATACAGAACGGTGGATGGCATTTTACATTCTTAGATAATACTGACGGTGAAATGGTCTTACAAAAACAGCGTAGTTGGGCCCATTCTAGAGATCAGTATCCCGGTCAAAAAATGAAATTTGATCATACCACCAAGGAAGAAGCGGTTGAAAGATTCTTTCAAGATTATCCAGTGACACTAGTAGATATTAAAGAAGGCACCCATCCTTCTTACATTGTTGATAATTTAGAGAAATTTCAAAATTTTATATTTAAAGGAACCTTATGAAGAAGATAGTATATGTAACTGGTTGTTTAGGGTTTATTGGCTTACACGTCACACGTCAATGTTTGGAAAATGATTGGTATGTAATAGGGGTTGATAAACTTACCTATGCTAGTAATTTAAATTTCTTAAAAGAATTTACTGATAATCCTAATTTTAAATTTATACAATCAGATATTAACGATTTAGATAGGTTGTATGACTGCGACTACATTATTAATACGGCAGCAGAAACTCACGTAGATAATAGTATCATGGCCAGTGATGTGTTTGTTAAAAGTAACATCAACGGTGTCCATCACTTGTTAAAGTTAATACGTGAAAAGAGCAATTACAAAATGCCAACGCTATTGCACTTTAGTACAGATGAGGTATATGGAGATATTGAAGAAGGATTCCATACTGAAACTGATTTGTTAAAACCTTCTAATCCGTATTCTGCTACAAAAGCGGCAGCAGATATGTTGGTACTTGCCTGGGCCCGAACTTACAAAGTACCGTATATCATTGTTCGTCCTACAAATAATTATGGTATTGGTCAATATGTAGAAAAACTTATTCCGAAGACTGTTAAGTATTTGAGCATTGGGCGCAAAGTAGATCTTCACGATAGTGGACTTCCTGTAAGAACTTGGCTCCATGCTGACGACACCGCTAATGCTGTTATTACAATTATTAAAAGCGGTGTAGTTAATGATATTTTTAATATATCAGGTAACTATGAAACACAGAACATTGAGGTAGTTAGTAAGATTATTAAACTGTTTAATGGCGATAGCGATGTAACAGATTATATTACAGAACATGTCCGTGTGGGACAAGATGTCCGTTACGCCATTGACGATTCAAAATTAAAAGCCCTTGGCTGGTCTGCTACTGCTAACTTCGATAAAGAACTTAAAAAGATTGTAAAGTATTACAAAAATAATTTTATCTGGTAAAACTCTTTATTTGTTGGCTAATGGATTATCTATTGCCTTTTGAATTTTTCCATCTACTTCTTTCTTTAATTGAACAACTTCACGTTCGATATCTCTACGTGCATCAGCCATTTCTCTACGAATAGTGTTTGCTTCGTTACGAGCCTTTTCTAGGTCTTCACGAACTGCTTTACGCATATCACGCATTTCTGTCTCAGTCTCACGCTGTGCAGATTTAACACTACGCTCAACTTGCTCAGTTACTGATTCATTACGACGTAGGTCATTTTTTAGATCAGTTTTAATATCACGAGTGTAGTCGCTGGTCTTAGCACTGTTTTCTTCAATGACTGCTAGTCGCTTGTCAAAACCTGATAAGTCAGGTGCTGAGTATTCGGCAATCTTTTTCTTCATACCTACGTAATCTTTGTACACTTCAAATGTACCATAAAGTCCGCCTAAGATAGAACTTACAATAGTAAATGCTACCATTAGTTTAGCAGGGGTAAATTCATAGCCACCGATGCTGATAACAGTATCCTTGCTGGCATACTTCTTTGCGGCTGCTTCAAGTTCATCAACTTTGGCGTTTACGTCTTTAATTTCTTCTGTCATTTTTCTCTCCTAATTTAAGACCAGTCTGCTGGCCACTTTGATTTGTTTCTTTTTTGATCGGACTCTAATTTGATCCATTCTTTCTTTACTGATAATTCATGCTTCATGCGATCTAGTCGTGTTTCTTTATGCTCGTCAACTCCTAGATGCCATAAGTATCCTATGCCACCACCTATTAACAGAAACGGAACTAGTGTTGATATCCATGTTAAGTCTAGTGTTATGATCATATCAATTTCTTTCCTTGTACTGTTGGTCCACCATTTCTTGATGTAGTCTGTCACTGCCGCCTGTTAAGCCTCTAAGTAATCTTACATTATCTACAGTCTTTTGATTTTTATAAACTTCCTTAGGTTCGTAAAATGCCGCATCTTTCATCATAAACGAATATGCATTAAAGCCTTGGGGTACACTAGCCATTGCTGTTAGATCAACACCGCCTGCTAGATCGTTTGGCTGTACATTTCTGTTAACTGTACTGGTTTGCGGCTGTACATTTTCTTGCATCATTTCAAAACGTTGTTGCATCATCATTTCAGACAATGGATTACCCGCCTTGCCCATGCCGCTAAAACTAGCCACCTGCACCTGCGGTGCTTCAACTTCCATGACACGTTCTTGTATTCTCGGTTGGTACACTGGTGCTGTTTGTGTAGGTGCTGACGACACACTGGCTATGTTAATTGAACTTAATGGATTATAGGCAAATGGATTACGACTAACAGTTAATCCAGTTCCACTGCTGGACTGTGTTTGAGTTTCTGCAGGAGGAGGTGTTGTGGGCTTTAACATAGCCACTGCCGTTGACTGTGTTTCTTGCTGTTGTTGTTGCGGTGTATATGTGGCTTGCTGAATCTGTACAACACCGCCGTAAGATTGATTTTGTACCTGTTGTACTTCTTGCTGTGTTTGTTGAGTCTGTTGTATAGATCTATTAGACTGTTGCTGTTGCGTACTAGCCTGTTGCTGTTGTTGCGGGCCTTGACTAGCCTGTACTGCTGTTTGCTGACTTGCCTGTGTTGTCTGACTAGAGAACTGTGCGGCCGCAGTAGCACTATTGGCGCTCATGTCTTGATTTATACTAATTGCTAAATTGCTAGCGGCTTGTGAACTTTGTTGAGTACCTTCTAATGCCTTGGCCGCATTTTGTACGGCTGATTGTTGTATTGCTTGTTCTTTAGCCTGTGCAGATTTAACCACACTCATTGCTAGTTTACTAGGTCCACCGCCACCTGATGGTCCTGCTTGCTGTGGACTTGCACTTTGTTGTAGTGCAGAGGCTGTTGCTGTTTGTGGTGGACCACCTGCAGGCTGCGGACTTGTTGGTGCCGGTCCTGCTTGTGTTGGACTAGGCTGTGCTGGATTATCTTGTGCCACACCGGAATTTTGATTTGGATCTTGTCCAGGTTGTTGCTGTTGTTGCGGTGGTGGTGAACTTTGCGGTGCAGGTTGCTGTGCTTGTTGTTGTGGACTTGCTTGAGCCAATGCAGGTGCCGCATCTGCTACAGCCGGAGGTGCTGCCGCAGGAGCAGGTGACGTATAGTTAGATGTAGGAATATAAGAAGTTGCAGATGCATTTGAGACTGTAGTTCCTAATATTGAGTTCTTAATAGTGGCTAATGCGTATCCAGGACAGGTAGGACTTGATAAAGGATCACTTATACAAGGGTCAGGTTTAACTGTATATTTTAAACTGAAGTTTACGTTAATAATTTCTGGACCGTAATTGCCTGCCCAGAAATTATTATCTCTACCTATAAAGCCTACTTGTGCATTACTTAGGCTCGATGCAGCATATGGTGTGGCAAATGTTTCACTGAAATAGAAAGTAGACCAATTATATTTTCTGTTGGTCTCTGAGGTATAATCGTAGTTGGCAACTTGATTACCTGAACTTCCGTACAATTTAACATACGCAGACAAATAGTCTTGTCGAGCATCATCCCAGCCGTTGCCGTTTTTAGCAGTAAACCCAAAGTTAAATCCACTAAGTTGTACCCCACTTCCACCAATAGACAACGCCTTGTTTATGTTAACAATTTGGTTTAAGTCTACAGTACCATAAGAGTAGTTAATTGCACCACCTGGTCGTATACTAGGATTTGGTCCGCAGTTTCCAGGCTGGCCAGCCTGAAAGCATAGTTGATCAACATAGACACCATTATTCCACTTACTTGTTGTATCCGTGGCACTGCTGCCGTAATTTATTAAATTACCAGTAGTAGTGTCTACAGTCTGTGCATTAATGGACGCCGAATAGCCTGTAAGCAACAATGCCAAACAGGCTACCAATACCAATTTTCTTATAAGTGTCATCATCATTTGCCTCTGCTACTTGTGGTAGTTTTTCTGGATTTGCTTCCCATTCTGCTTTAGCCTGGGCTCCAATTTTTCCATCGATAGGACACGGTGTGCCAGCAGCCATCATAGCATCAAACACACGTCGGTCTTGACACATAGTAGCAACTGCGGCTACTTTCATACCCATGTCATACAATGTTTTAGATAATTTTAATCTTTCGCAATTCATATCGCGAACAGTGCCACCACCACTAACACCAAATATTTGTGTTTGTACGGATCCACTTGTGCCTGTTGTACATAGGTCTTGATTACCACCACTCATCATTGCAGGCGCAACTGCTGTAGGAGGAGGTTGAATAACACGTTGAGTAATATCACTGGTATTGACATTATTGTTAGTCATTGTACCACTGTTGATATTTTGATTAACGTTGGCGTTTTGATTAACACTTGTACTTTGGTTAACATTATTGTTATTATTAGTCATTGTACCGTTGTTGGTATTTTGATTAATGTTAGTCATTGTACCACTGTTGATATTGTTATTGGTATTACTAGTTGTAGCAGTAGTGTTGTTGATATTACGGTTAGTCATATCACCTGTATTAACATTGTTATTTGTGTTAACACTGGTACTGTTATTAGTATTTTGATTAATGTTGGTCATTGTACCATACTGATAATTTGTGTTAGTACTGGTGCTTGTGTTCACGTTATTATTATTGTTTGTGCTAGTGCTGGTACTAGCATTAACATTGTTATTATTATACGTCATCGTACCACTATTAACATTATTGTTAGTATTAACTGCTGTGCTTGACGATGCGTTAACATTGTTATTATTATACGTCATTGTGCCACTATTAACATTGTTGTTAGTATTAACATTAGTACTGGAACTAGTGCTAGTATTAACATTGTTATTGTTATTGGTCATTGTACCTGTATTAACGTTGTTATTATTAAATGTTTGTGTACCGCTATTAACGTTGTTATTGTTGTTAGTGTATGTGACACTACCACTCATAACATTGTTATTGTTATTGTTATTGGTCAGTGTACCGCTATTAACGTTATTGTTGTTATTTGTATTAGTCGTACCACCACTTAATGCAGTATTGTTATTAGTGGTTGTGGTACCGCTATTAACATTATTTGTATTAATTGTGCTTACGCTATTACTAGTACTATTAGTATCTACAAGACTTTTTGAGTCGTAACCGGTAGTACCTGTTAACACCGTACTTTGGTTAATGACGGTTTGGGATATAGAGGCTGTGCTAGATAATACTAATAATGCTGTTATCCAGAATTTTTTAAAATTCATAATTTTGATCTCCGGGTAGGTCTAAATGTATTTAGACTACGAGAACTATGAATTAAACTATGCTATTTCATTAATTGATTAACAAAATCTAACAATAATTTGTGATGCTTACCGTTATGCCAATATGATTTTAAATATTCTCTTGGAGTATTATACCAGTATTCTTGACTTTCAGGATGGCATCCAATAATTCCCACTCGCCCTTGTATGATGGCCATCGGGTCACCGTTTGCATATGTTGCCACGGTTGTAAACCTGTTAGTGTCACCTATCAAAGCACATCCATCATAAAAGAACATATTCTCTGGTTCTCCATTCCACATTACTGGAGCAACAGTGCTATAACTACGTTTAATATCTCCTGTGGGTTGTTTAATATATTGAACAGGATCAACATCTTTTAATATATCAAAATAGTAACTGCCTGCCCAGTATGCTCCCATACATATACCAAGATATCTTCCACCGGAAGAAACATAGTCTGCTACTGCATTTTGTGCCTTACGTCTAAAAAATCTATCATACGAACTTGCATCGCCTATGCCTCCGGGGAACGCAACCATGTCAGCAGCGGCAAGAGTTTTAGTGTTACATTCAAATTCAGAAAAAGTTTTAATTCTATAATGTTTGCCCAACGATGCCGCCATTCCATCAACACAATCTTGAGAACATTCAGGGTCATGTAGGAATATTGCGATAGTTGGCTTCATTCTAAATCCTGTTAATAACTGATTTTACTAAACTATCAATGCTATTCACTATAGGGATACCGTCTTCATTTAATATTTTAATTGCTAATGGCAATTCTGTACAACCTAATACAATTGCCTTTGCTCCTCTATCTATTAATGTATGCATCACATTAACTAATAATGGTTGTGATTCAAGTATCTTACCAGACTTGATTAAATCAATTGCTGGCTGAACTTGTGTGTCCATCTCTTCTTTACTAGGGACAATACAATTCCATCCTAGTTTGTTAAGACGATATTGATATAACCCTAATTCAATTGTTGCCTGTGTGCCCATTATACCAATTGTAGTATCTGTTACATTTACGTCTGTTAATGCATCTGCTATACTATCAACAATATGAATAATTTGGGTATGTTTGTTAAGTTCATGGAACCAAAAATGTGCAGTGTTGCATGGTATAACAACAAGGTCACATCCAGCATGTTTTAATCCCTTTATACCTTCTAGTAAATAGGGTAACGGTTTATTATCTCCTGCTCGCATACTAGTGCTACGATCGGGTACTCTTGGGTCGCTCCACAATACAAATGGTATATGGTCTTGGTCTTTTCCTGCAGGAGTCTGTGCTATAAGTCTGTTGACAAATTCTGCGCTGGCCGCTGGACCCATCCCACCAAGTATACCTAAGCGTTTCATTATAGTTTGTCGTGTTGTTCTTTAGTAATTTTTCCTACGATATAGCATAGAGGCTCTAGTACCGCACGATATACTCGTCCCAGTGGGCTTCTCTGACGACCTTTTATTTCTAAATAAATGTCTCTAGTTCTGTGACGAGCAATATGTTCTAATGCTTTCTTAACCCACTGATTAGTTACACCCGTACCTTTGGCATACGCAACCAATGGCAGGAACAATGTATGATAGCCACGTTGGTAAACATCAGCCTCAGGCATACTAGCACCATAACGCAACCATATGGCATTGCGATAACTTCCAAATCCATATTCTTCGTTCATCATGGTACACACAATTTTCTTTCCACCTGAGACAAACTTCACTGCCTTGCCGGCCGCATCTGTACAAGAATCGGCTATCTTGCCACCTGTTTTAACAATACCGTTTTCAATGGCATAACCAGCATCAACGAATGTTTTTGCTGTGTTGTTTGCTGTACTACCTACTAGGTTAGTCAATTGAGACTGTGCCTGGTTGGCTTGGGATACCGCAGTATTGTAAATCTGCTTGCGGTGGTCGTAGAGATTTTTGCTTGTTTGGTAAACAGTCACAGCATCTTTGATACACTTGTTTGTGTCAATGTCAACTGCCAAATCCAGTTCGAGTCCAACATAAGCGGCGGCTTCTCCACTTATACCTAAACACAAGTGACCGTCTTTGAACTGCGATTGTCCACCTGCGCCTAGTTCAAAGTGGTCATATCCTGCGGTAGCACCGCCGCCTGCTGTTCCGCTGGCACCACTGAATGTCACCGTGCCTTGGCCTTCTGCTCCCACGCAACTTCCTATGCTCATGCCACCTTCGAGTTTGGCACCGTTCTGTCCAACTTCAACTACCATTTCTGCTTTGGTGCCTGATTCAGCATATACACATCCGTTGCCATCAGCACCGGCCGGACCGGCATGGATACTAACTTCAGTACCTGCTTCAGCACGAACTGTACAGTTTACACCCGCTGTTGCATAAACATTGTTGCCATCTAGTCCTGCTCCTGCGTGTGCTTCGGCTACGGCTTCTACGCTTACCCAAACACGAACATCACAACCTACATATTCATTGCCAACACTGGCACCTGCACTAACACCTACTCCCGCACTGGCACCTATATGTGCTTGAGCACCAGTACTGGTATAACCGGCACCTGCTCCTGCTTCGGCACTGGCTTTGGCTTCGGCAGTTGCTGACGCACTAAATCCTCCAGGAAAGTCAGTCTTTAGTGTCACGCTTTCAACAGGAACAACTATCCACTTGGCTTCAACTAATTTTCCTTCTGCTTCTGCTAGATCGGCAGCGGCTTTGTTTTCTGCGGCCTTGGCTGAATTAGCACTGGCCTTGGCGGCTACTAGATCTTTAATAGAGCCTTCAATGACAAATGCGGCTGCTTTGGGACCGCCGGTGTTTCTGCCTGTGATACGCAGAGCTTTTCTACCAGCAGTGATAAACTTGGTAGAGTTATATTCTTTGGTCTGTCCGTTGATGTCGGCCAACTGTTGACCGTCTATCCATGCTTGACCTAAATTATCAATTGCACCTCTAAAGTTATAGTAGGCATCAACTGGAAAATCAATCATCCAGGTGTTGTCAAAAGTTTCGCCTGTGCTGGGCCAAACACCAAAGTCATTTAATAGTTTGCAATAATTGCCTTGAGTAGGCTGACGCACTATATTGACTGGATTGTTTTGCCAGTTTGTGGAGCCATTGGTCATCAAGTTCCAGACACGAACCAACTGTGTGTCATCATCAATAATCATAGCACAACTTCTGGCGGTGTTGCCTTTGTCACTGGCTCGGCAACGGATAGTGTGGTTGCCGGCTGTGACCCATACTATTTCACTGAACATTTTTGTAAAGTCGTTGCTTTCAGGAAGGTCATACCCGTCAATGCTAAATCTGGCATAATTGTCAGCAGTAAATTTGAAGTTGTAATAACCATCTGCTGGAAAGTACACCGTGCCAGTGACATCAAATTTCCAGGCGTTATCTTTGATCCATACGCCGTTGTCACGCAACCACTGGGGGTATTTACTGTCTTGATCACCTGTTCGCCATTGCGCTAGGCTAGTATTCTTTAAGTTAAAAATCTGATTGACTGCCATAACTATTCCTTTATTTTTTAAACAATAAACTTGATGCAATAATCATCGCAGTTTGTGCGGCTTCTACATCGTCAGGTTTCTCTTTCCAACCTATACTAATCTGCCCAATGAACACTCCAGGTTCAGCCGGCACACTAATACGGCACATGTAATTTACGCCATGTTCTTTATATACAAAGCCAATAAGACTTTGTGGTTTAAGATATGGACTACACGGAATCTTCCCAGACATTAAACCAATGACATCAGTATTGTTATCATAGTTTTTACTAAACAACCCAACATCTAAACCGTCATTTCTTTTATCTCTGCCACCACTGCGAGTAGACAAATAAACCACCTTGCGTGTATTAATTAATGTATTAACTTCTAAGAAGGCAACCATTTCAACATCAGTATTCTTTAATAAGAAATTAAGTGCTTCTTCGTACTTGCCATTCATTTTAGGCAATGCCTGTTGAGCACGATAGGATGCCATGAAGGCATCTTTCTCGGAATATACGATCCACCCTCCGAATCCAAGTATGCAGAGGAAAACAACCGTAAATAGGCGAAATGGACTTTCGCCTATGTACTTTAATAGATCAAGTAGAAAGTCTTTCAGTTTGTCCATCAGTAGTTTCCTTATCGCAGACAAATGCTGTTACCGCAACATTCCCGTGTACATGGCTTGCTGTACGGATCATATCCATCAATGGATCAACCGCAATCAACAATACCAATACCGCTTCGCTTGGAAGTTTTAACAAGTCACAAACAACTGCCACTGTGGCAACTGTAAGGATACCTGTTGTACCTGCGCTGGCTAAACCAGCAAGGATACTACCAAATAGCACAACCAACAAGCCTGTTAAGCCTAGTGGTGCATCATAAATGTTGGCAATGAATACTGTGGCAATAGCATAGTAAACAATACTACCAATACGGTTAACAGTAAAACTCAGTGGAACAGTTAGTTCAACGCCGCCTTTGTCAAAATGTAGTTTGTGTAGTGCTTCTTGTGCGTATGGGATACAGGCTAGGCTGCTACGTGAACTAACAGCAACAATTAATGTTTCTTTAGTTTCGCGAATAACTGTCATTAAACTTAATCCGCTACGCATCCAAATTACAGCAGTACCTGCGGCAACTACTAATAGTCCACCGATGAACTGTTGTAATACAAAGTCAAACATAGTCATAAAAATGCCTACACCAACTTTACCTACCTGTGCTGAAATCATGGCCAACAATGCAATTGGCAAGAAGTAGTTTAGGAATTTGAAAATGCTAATGCTTGCTTGTTGAACGCTCTTTAGAACTTCAACTAACATCTTTTGCCCTTCAGTTTGTAAGTGTCCAAGAGCAACACCAAAGATTAAACAGAAGATAACAATCTTTAAACTCTCACCGTTGTTTAATGTGTTAAAGATGTTTTCTGGAATAAACTTCTCTGCCATCTTACCTGCGCTAACTGATGGAGCAACTGGCATCGGCTCATGTAATGTAATGTTTAAATCTGTTCCGCTATCTTTGTTATTGACCAATACACCAAATTCTGTTTTCTTTTCAGGAGTCATTTCTGTTCCTGTGACCAGCACAGTACCTACTCCAATAACTGCGGCCAAGAACATACTGCCTACAAAACCAATAATAATTCTGCGTATTAATTTTTGACTGCCTTCTTTTTGTAGCAGTCCTATAATACCCACTAGAATGGTTGCTAACAAGAATGGTAGTACAACTACTTTAAGTAAACTGATATAGATACTACCAATGCTGTCAAAGTTTAAACTAAACTCCGGAGCATATACTCCACAGAGGATACCTACGATAATTGAACCTAGAATAGTCCACGGACTAACTAGGAAACTTTTTAAATGTGTTGTTGTCATGTTAAGTCCTTATTTCTTTTCTGCTTTATATCTGTCCATTAACTTCTTAGTGTCAATGTTGTTATATTCATTTTTAATAACGTAATTAACAATGCTTAACAATTGAATCGCTTTTGGATTTACTGCTACCGCAATATAGTCTACGCTGTCGGAGATTGTAATTGACTTTGTAGTAATTGCTGCATCAGGTTTTTCAAACGCAATCTTTTTGATTTCAAATTCATCTCTATAAGCGGCAGCAATCTCGCCTTTTGTAACTTTGTCAATAATCACATCCCACTTATCTTCAGGAAGGAATGTTGCGTTAGGAAAGTTAATACGAGCAAATGTGTCGTAACTTGAATTACGAATAAAACTTATCTTACCATTAAAATCTCTAATGACTTGATATGTTTCTTTACCTTGGCCGTTTTGACTCAGCCATAAACGATTAACCACTAAACTTTGTCTTAGTTTAACATAAGGATCACTAAACCTAACAACTTGTAAACGTGGTCCAGTTACGGATAGTTTACTAACTGCAATGTCTGCCTTACCTTCTCTAATCTGTTCAACGACTTCTGCAAAACTTTCTGCATCACGTCTAAATTGTACTGGTACTCCAAGTAGGATACCAATTCGTCGAGCAATCTCAACGTCAAGACCATGAATGTTATCACCTTCTCCGCTAAAAAACGGTGGAACATCTTTTTTGGTCATTGCCACAATAAGAACGTTGGCTTTCTTAATTGCGGCAATATCTGTGGGTAGTGGTACTGTAGAATTAGCCATTTGTGCTTCTGCAATAGCAGAAGTTAAAAAGGTAACCAGTACAAAAAGTAGAGTAAGTAGTTTTTTCATAGTATATTATTTAGTTAATAAAAGTATAAGTTAATAACTGATTTCAGTCATAAAAAGAGCCGATTAATCGGCTCTTAGTGCTGGTTACGCGAATCCAGCGACACGCTATTTTGTGCCCGTTTATTTTAATGCTAATTTAGTCCAATCTGCACGTATCTGTGCTTTAACTTTATCTGGTAGTGGAACATAGTCTAGATCTTCTGCCATCTTATCACCGTTGGCAAATGCCCAATCAAAGAACTTGACCACTGGCAAAGATTTTTCACTGCCTTTGTAAACAATGATAAATGTTGCCGCAGTAATTGGCCACCCATCTTTGTTGTTTAAGTTAACAGCCATTCCTGGCACATTCCAGTTGGCAGATTTGGCCGCTTCGGCAAATGTTAAATCATCTGGAAGAACTGGTTTGCCTTTTTTGTCTATCATAGCAACATAAGACATTTTTCCTTGTTTGGCAAAAGCATATTCTACATAACCGATACTACCTAAAATCTGTTGTGTAAATGCCGCAACACCGGCATTGCCCTTGCCTGCTGTATAATTGCCACCCTTCCAACTTACTTGTTTATTAGCGCCGATGTCTTTCTTAAACTCTGGACTAACTTGACTCAGGTAATCTGTAAACACTGCTGTGGTTCCACTGGCATCAGCACGAACAACTACAGTAATAGGAAGATTAGGTAAGTTGATGCCTCGGTTTAATCGAGCAATAGCAGGAGCATCCCACATTTTAATATCACCACGATAAATGTCTGCTAGTGTCTTTCCGTCCAAGACTAACTTGCCTGCTTCGATTCCTTTAAGGTTAACTACAGGAACAACTCCGCCAATGACTACAGGGAATTGATGGTAGCCGTTTTGTTTTACATCTTCTTCATTTAGTGGATCATCTGTACCACCAAAGTCTACTGTCTTTGCGGCAATTTGTTTAATCCCGGCGCCACTACCTGTTGCTTGATAATTCATTTGTATGCCGGTTTGTTTGTTATATTCACTGGCCCACTTAGAATAAACCGGAGCAGGAAAAGTTGCTCCGGCACCGTTAATGCTCTGTGCGTGTACTGTAATTGATACAGCCGCTAATAGAATAGCTAGTAATTTGTTCACTGTGTTCTCCTTATGTTACACACAATTATTTAAGTGCAAAGAGATTACAGTATGATTACAATATTAAAATTAATTACTCGATTTTCTATTTTCTTTACGTTGCTTTTCTTTAGTCTCTTCAAAGATACGTTCAGATACAGGACTAAAGTGGTGTGGGTGTTGCTTTGGTGGTGTTTTGGGTCGAGGTTTGTGTTTGAACCAACTCATAAGATTTCTCCCTGTAGTTGCAAACTATTTACTCTAACAATAAAATAAATTATAGTTATTGTTATTATGCCACGGGAGGTGGCGCACCCATTGGTATTTTATTACCAATTTGTTTGTTTTGATTTTGTATTCCTGCAGGAACAGGCGCTGGCTGCGGTGTTGGAACTGGTGCCGGCTGCGGTGCAGGCTGCGGTGTTGGACGTACCATTGTAGTTAATTCGGATAACAATGTTTCCATGGTAACCGAATTCCATATTTTCTTGTTATCACCTGTGGCATGATATCCTAATTTAATTAAAGACTTACCAGAAGTTACATCATATATGTTTAATTCAGGACGGGGTTCTCCGTTTTTACTAATGCCTTCTCTGTAAGATGCTGTAAGGTTAATGTTGTCTGCTAGTAACTTATTAGTTAAATTTTTAAAACTGTGTACAGTACTTACACCGCTTTTGCTTAATTGTACTAATCTAACACTTTCGTCTCCCTTAGTAGCATGATTTACTACCATGGCTGCAATTTTAGCAACAACTCCTGATTCCGATCTAGCATCATTTCCAGATAATTGATTCTTTAATTGTTTGTAAGCATCTTTGTAGGCCCTGGTCCAAAACGTAACTTTATCTGCAACTTTTCTTGGTTGTGCAATCTCCACACCAATTGGTCCAAAGAAGTTAACTGTGCTCTGCCATACTCCCTTTGTACTAGATACGTCAGCGGTTAATGATCCTGCACCTTGTTGTCCGAATTGACTGCTACCTGCCTTTAAACTAATCTTAAGATTTTTCAAAGGTTTTCCATTAGCAAATGCTTCGATATCAGTTTTCTTACCCTTTTGATCACTCATACCATCGCTGGCAATAGTAACCATATCTACTTTTCCGTTTTTATAAAAGTGATCAGCATATCTATCAATTTGTCCGCTGTTTGCGTAATGAACAGCAGATGGTAACATAGAACCATATTGTTGCCAGAAGTCTGGACGTTGCATAAACACTCTTGTAGGTTCACGGACTGCTACTGTAAATTTAATAACGTCGGCGATTTTGCTGTTTTTATCTGCTACTGTGTAAGAACTAGTTCCACTATTGATTGCAGAGTTTAATGCGGCCATAACATCTTCTGCGGTAATATCATCTACGTTATTGGCACCACGTTTAATAAGTTTTGCTACCACTGCGGCACTTAACACAGGTTCTGATAAATCACCTACATTACCTTCAGTGCTACCTTTTTGTCCAGATGCGTGTAATAGCCCACCTTGAATGGCACTATCTGCACCTACGATTGCTATCTTGGTATTATCTGCTCTACGGAATAATCTAGGAGTATCTCCGCTACCAAATTGTACTACAGGAGTACCTCTTGTAACTTTTCCGTCAATCCATTCTAATTCTTCAGAAGGATCAAATGTTGGAACTGTTTGTTGGATAGCGGCTAGTAAAGCCTTTCCTTTTGCCGAAGTTCCGACTTTTACTTTATGCCCAAACGAATATCGGTCAGGTCTTCCAAAAATAGTTGCTTCTTTTAAAAATTCACGTGATCTCATAGTTCAGTATTTAGTGCATTTCTGGAAATAAGATTTCTTTAACAAACCGCTTCATTTTAGGTTCCGGAACACCCATAGCAACCATGCTATTAATCACATGAGGATTTTGCTTTTGATAATGACAATAGCGATTTTGAGCCATGTGATAGTCCGCAACATCTTGTTGGTCTTTCCCAATATTATTTAAATAAAAATCAAGGGTAGTTAATGCTGTGTTACATAATTGATCTATTTCAGATTCATCTTGTAGATTGCCTGCGGCTACCATAGCAGGGCTAAAAATAGCCTGTGCCCACTCGGGTAGTTGTCTAGGTTTATTCCATTCTAGTCCATTTACCTGTGCTTTAAACCATAGATACATAAAACTTTTAGGGTCACCAGCATGACTGAAATCATGGAACGCTCCGGTTATTTTGTTGGGTCCACACACAGCATCAAATCCGTAAATGGGACTAGGGTCGTTGTAGTGCGGAAATACTGTACAATGTAAAATATAGATGTTGTGTGTTTCTCTAAAATCTACAATCTCAACGTGTGCTCTACGATAGCGCCGACTTGAATAGATAGCGTTATGCCAACCATATTCGTCTGTGTCATTGTGCTCGGGTTCGCCTGTTTGTTTAAATTTGTCCTCAATATCTGCGGCTAATTTGCTAATTTTATCCCAAACTACTGTCATAATCCCTCATCATTCGTATGGCCCAATCAAAGGCTACATTGGCCTCTTCACCCATACTGTCGTCTAGTTTAGCACGAATGTTAGTCATTAATGTGCGGGCATCTTCAAACTCTAAGTTACGATGACTTCCAGGAACAATCTTCTTGATCATCTGTCCCCCAAACATATCACCCATGTGCCAGGTATATAAGTGTGCCATGACTTTGTTAGGATCTTTGGCAATAGAAATTAGGTAATTGTAGTAGTCGATTACCACAGGACGGAACTCGTGTTTTTTACGGTCAGTGTTCATTTCATTATAATCCATGAACAAATAAAATGTCCTGCGCAAATCCGGCAAATCTTCTAGCAATCGATTAGCACCTGCGGCTCCTTCAATGGCTCCATAGAACAGCCATTTTTGATAAGTCCAATCTACCCATAAATCAAAAGGCAGAGTTTTTGCAAACACTGCCTTCATGAAAATTGTATTTTCCGCTAGTTGGTGTTTTTCAGCGGTTAAATCTTTTAAACTCATTGTAGTTCCTCATTCTGGTTCTACTTTAGTTATCAATGGCCATCCGTGCGTTCTTGCTAAATTGGTTGCGTCAACTGCTTTTTGTTCAGCAATCTCGTTGCTATATACACCTACAGTAGCGCGACCTGAATTATGAATTTGTAAGGTTAATTCCAGTGCTGCCTTTTCAGTATGTTTGAATACCAGCACTAACAATGAAATTACAAATTCAACTGGTGTTGTATCATCATTACAAACAACGACTTTGAATTTACCCGGCTCTTTAATAGAGTCAGTAATTCTAGTTTTCTTTTCGACAATTGTATCAGAGGTCATGATTATATTTAATAGAAGTAGGGGCCGAAGCCCCTAATGTTACTCGGCTTTGATTTTCAAAACTCTAGGCTTAAGAGCATCTGGAACTACTCGTGTTAGAGCAATAGTAAGAACACCGTTCTTGATCTTGCCTTCACCGACTTCCATATGTTCAGCCATTGTCCAACTACGAGTAAAATCTCGTGTTGCTAGGCCTCGATGTAGATACTGTGATTCAGACAGCAATCTTTCAACAGATCGTTGTCCTTTAACCACAAGTTGATTCTGGTCAATTTCAACTACAATCTCATTTGGTGCGAAACCAGTAACAGCAATTTCCATCTCGTAAGAGTCTTCATTGTGTTTGATGATATTGTATGGTGGATATGTGTTGTTGATTTGATTTGAAAAGCGTTGTTCAAAATTATCGAACAGGCTGTCAAATCCGAGAAGTGCTTTGTTTAAAGCATTGGTATCAAAACGTACTAGTTGATTCATAATTTTCTCCTTTAATAAGTAAGAATCGTGTTGGGCACTATGCCCTACTATGGGACCCTTTATAGGTATCCCACAATATTATTTATTATACAGTCTCTTTAACTTCAGCGTCAACTATATTATCATCAGATGGCTTTTTATCTTCAGATGATGCAGCCTTGGCTTTTTCTTCTTCATGTTTTTTACCAGTGATCGGGCCCATGGCTTCGTATAGTTTAGGAATACTTTCTTGGATGACTTTAATATCATCACCTTTGATAGCATCTTCAACTGCTCGAACAGCGTCTTCGACATTGGCTTTTTCTTCTTCAGTGATTTGGCTGCTGTATTTTTCTACATCATCTCTAAAATTATGCAAGGTGCTTTCGGCATTGTTTCGAGCCTCAATTAACTCTCGTTGTGTCTTGTCTGATTCGGCATTTAGTTCAGCATCCTGTACCATACGCTCGATTTCTTCTTTGCTCAATCCACTATCAGATTTAATTGTAATCTTGTTTTCCTTGCCTGTACCTTTGTCTTTAGCAGATACGTGCATAATTCCATTTGCATCAATATCAAATGTGACTTCAATTTGAGGCATACCTCTGCGAGCAGGAGGAATTCCTTCTAGATTAAAATCACCTAACAACTTATTGTATTGAACAAATTCACGCTCACCTTGGTAAGCCTTGATAGTTACAGCCGGTTGGTTGTCTTCAGCAGTGGAAAATGTTTGGCTAGCCTTGGTAGGACTAGTTGTATTCTTTTGAATCAGTTTAGCCATTATTCCACCCTGAGTTTCGATACCTACACTCAATGGAGTAACGTCAAGTAATAGAACGTCTGTGCGTCCACCACCTAGTACATCACCTTGGATAGCGGCGCCTGCGGCCACTGCTTCGTCTGGGTTAACATCCTTACGTGGTGCCTTGCCAAACAATTTTTCAACTGTTTCAACAACCTTAGGCATACGTGTCATACCACCGACTAGAATAACTTCGTCGATGTCGTTGGCACTAACACCTGCATCTGACATGGCAGTCTTGCAAGGACCGATACTGCGTTGGATCAGTTCTTCAACTAGTTGTTCCAACTTGCTACGAGTTAGTTTAACGTTCATATGCTTTGGACCACTAGCGTCTGCTGTGATGTAGGGCAAGTTAACATCTGTCTGTGCCGAACTTGACAATTCAATCTTGGCTTTTTCAGCGGCTTCTTTTAGGCGCTGTAGGGCCAACATGTCTTTCTTAAGATCAACACCATTGTCTTTCTTAAACTCGTCAACCAAGTAATCCATAATACGTTGGTCAAAGTCTTCACCACCTAGGAATGTGTCACCGTTAGTGGATAGAACTTCAATTTGTTTGTCGCCATCAACGTTGGCAATTTCAATAATACTAACGTCAAATGTTCCACCACCCAAGTCATAGACTGCAATCTTACGATCACGCTTGTCTTGTTTATCAACACCATAGGCCAATGCAGCCGCAGTTGGTTCGTTGATGATACGCAGAACTTCTAGACCTGCAATCTTACCTGCGTCTTTAGTAGCCTGACGTTGGCTATCGTTGAAGTAAGCTGGAACAGTGATAACTGCCTGTGTCACTTCATGTCCCAAATAGTCTTCCGCAGTCTTCTTCATCTTGCGCAGAACTTCTGCACTGATTTGTGGAGGTGCTAGCTTGTCGTTGTTTGCTTCTACCCATGCATCACCGTTGTCTGCCTTAATGATCTTGTAGGGCATCAAGTCAATGTCTTTCTGAACAGCCTGTTCGTTGAACTTGCGGCCGATCAAACGCTTACTTGCGTAGATTGTGTTCTTTGGGTTCGTGACTGCTTGGCGTTTTGCACTGGCGCCAACGAGAATTTCGTCATTAGCATAGGCAACAATACTTGGTGTAGTGCGAGCGCCTTCTGCGTTTTCAATGATTTTTGTGACGCCATTTTCAATAACAGCTACACAAGAGTTGGTTGTACCTAGGTCGATACCGATTACTTTGCTCATTATTTTCTCCTTTAGTAAGTGAGCGGGCTGTGTGCCCATGTAAAAGCCATAAGGTCCTTTACATTTTTATTTATTATAGTAGCATACTATACATTTGTCAACTGATTGTATCATCTATATGATCCGATGCCCTTGGCACACGATCGATGAATTGTTCTTTGTATAATTGTTTAGCCTTTTCTGCATCGTAAGCTGTTTCAGATTGGGCAATTGCTTTATAAACAGGATGCATAAGTTTATCCATCATCCTGCGAGCCATATCATTCATTACTACTTCTGGATCTTTACCCTGTGCAATCTGCATCATAGCATGGCCGTGTTCAAACATACGAACACGTTCGCTCCATGATTCCATAGATTCATTGGGATTCGGCTTCACTGTAGGGATTGAGTTTAGTATGGATGGTTGCTTTGATGATTAAATCATCACCATACTTTAATTTTAACATCATCTCCTGTTGTTCGCAAGTGGTAGTTATTTCAATCTTTGGAAACCCGTTGGTAAATTGATATTCTTTACCGTCGTAGTATAATTTTAATGGGTCAGCGATATCAACATTGATATCACAGTTCAATCCGTAGATAAATGTAGCATCAGTTTTGTCGGCATCGGGTTTATACAATGACCAAATCTTTTTAACAATCATGTGCCCCACTTCAATGCAAACCAACTTGCATCCCTTTCTAGTTCAAATGCAAATTCGCAGGTGTTATAAGAACATACATACCTACCTTTGGAATTTCTATCTGCCCAGATCAGTATGCCTAACCAAGAAGTGTCTCGATCTTTAAAGCCTTCTGGTCTAATAACTGTCCAGCCGCGACGAACAGCGCCCCTAACATTTCTCGGATAATTCTTTCTCATGACCACTTCAGGATAAACATTGTCATATCTTTTTCATTTCTGAAATAGAACTTGTCCTTTTTCTCAAACCAACGACTGGCTGAATTTCCAAACATTTTCTTACACCATTCTTGTGCCTGTTCGGTTATGTCCAACGGAGTAGACTCTGTGCGGGCAATTTCAATCCAGGTATATTCCATACCCCATCCACTGGCTTTACCAGTTTTCATTGGACGTAGTTCGTGGTCAGAACCAATATTAAGACCGCCTATGATACTGCTCAAACCTGTTGCCATCTATCAACTCCATCGTAGTATAAACATTGTAGCATCTTTAGGGTCTTTGAACAACCACTGTCCTTTGATCAATTTGTAATCTCCTTGAGCATAACGGTGACACCATTCTCCTGTTCGAGCATACCAATCCTCAAATCTGCCAGACAACATTCCCATGTCCGTAAATGCAGGATTAACTTTAGTCTGTGTCCATCCGTCTTTGGTTAAAACATCAATCATAAGATCATCCAAAAGTTCTTTATCAATCTCGCGGGCCATTTCTTCGGCCATGCGATCTAACATGTCTTGTTCTAATTTAGAAGTATTCATCTGGTTCTGCAAAGTAATCCCAACCCTTGCCACCTAACATTTTCATTAGTTCCCATTTAGCTTCTTCATGCTTACATGCTTCTGGCATATCATCACTGCCCACTAGACATTCACATTGGGCACAGAAGTAGTTCATACCGTGTGTAGGTTCGTCATAGTAGGCAACACCGCCGCAGGGCAATACCATATAGTCTGTGTAATCAATCACTGCAATAGATTTCCAACATGCTCCACTGTGATCTGATCATTGGGAACAATTTGTGCATTCCACATCAATGCCATGACCAGTGCATCCTTATTGCTTTCAAAGATAAAATCCATGTATGCAATATTGGCATGGGCAATAAACCTGTCTCCAGGAAGCCCAAATCTTTCAATTGCCCATGCACATACTTCATTCCAATATCCACCTATTTCTGTTTTGATGGACCAAGGTATCCTTACGGTTGAACTCATTGTTTATCCTTAATATAAAATTGGTTCGTGTGAAGGTTCATCTTTTAGAATCAACACAATTTCTTCTTTTTCCGGGTAGATCAACATGTAGTCTTCCAAAATGATCCTACGCTGTTCCGGCGTGATGTCACACCAAGCCTTGACCTTATCATAACTGCCAACTGCTTCTTCGGGCACAGTATCATAGATCCAACCTACCAATGCCTTGTATGCTTCAATATGATTACTGGGATGGCTACGTTGAATTGCTCGGGCAAAATCATTAGCTAATATTGATTCAAAACAACCACCCGGCCTGAATCCCCAGACAAGATAGTTGTAGAAAGGCTCAGCAAACTCTTTAGGCACATCCCATTTTTCGAATGTTCGCAATAGTTTGTTTTTACTGTATTTTGTCAGGTTCATTTTGTTCTTTCTTCATGACAGGTTAAACACACAGCATTATACTGTGGACCCATACAATGATAAACTGCACCATTGCAATACTTACACAGGATAAATGCCTGTGTAACTATATACCCTTTACCCGGCGCATATAAAGGATCGAACCCTTCTTCACGCTCTGTGTATCCAATTATCTGTTGGTCGGTCATCGAATTTCCTCTAATGCTCGCTTGACATGTTTCTTTTTGTAATGTGAAAAGATTTTAATGATATCTTCATCAAACAAGTAATGAGGATTGCCCATAGCATGTCCAGCAATAAACTCACTAATCTCCTCCACTATCTCTTTGAACTTTTCTTCTTTCATATCATACCTCAAAGTAAAAGCCAGGGATAAAACCGTTGTCATCTTCCCAAGGAGTATATCCCCTAGGGTTTGCCAACACGCGAGTGTTGCCAATCATGTAGTCTACACCATCGTGCATATGTCCATGCACCCACACCTTGATGTTTTCATGATCTAGAATAAACTGATCCATGTCGCTAGAGTAGCCACCATTGGTCACTGTCTCATGTTGGTACTTGATATTAGTACCTTGGAAACTGGGACTCATGTGTGTAATAACTACAACGGGCATATCACGCTTTTCTTCCAAGATCAACTTGAAGTATTCTTTGCTCTTACGATGAGCCATCATAGTGACTTCGGGAGTAAGTTTATAATATTGCCCCGTGTTCTTGTAGTGATTGGTCACACACTTGTATTCATTCATCATGTTTTTAAGTGTCAGCACTGTCATAGGATTGCCCTTGTGCATGTCTGTCCACAATGTAGCACCGAGGAACAATACACCTTCATACTCAAACATTTCGTCCTCTAACAGAACAACATTGACCGGTAAGAAACTTTTCAGTTCATTGTAGGTCTTGTCGTAGCGTCCATGATAGTGTTCGTGATTGCCCATTACATAAAACACTTTTTTGTATTTGGCACATTCGATATAAAAGAAATCATATGCAGGAAATGTGCCCGGCTTACGATCAATTAATTTTGTTTGATGGAAATCATTCCGGAGAGTGCGTGACTCGCAAATATCGCCTGCAAGAATCAACACATCGCCACCTGGCAATTCTTGATATCCAAACTCTAAATGTAAATCACTAACCAAATGTACTATCATGTTATCTTTATTTCTTTAGTGTTGGCTCGATCACTGTAGATCTTATGACCACGCTCACGAATTAATTCAGCAGTCTCCTGTGGATACTGTTCCCACTGTTCTCTCCAAAACGCTTCATCCATACTTTCCGCACAATCCACAGCATAGATTTCATAATGCCGTTGCGGATTAAACCTTGCCCGCATCAATAACATCTGCATTA
>JAUKPQ010031796.1:0-38208 GCA_032273045.1 Chloridella minuta | reverse complement strand
GCCAACAGAAATATAATTTTAAAAGGTAAGAAATGGAATTAATAATGGATTATAAAGAGGGTAATTTAATGAACGAGGGGAATACTTTGTATTTGGTCTTGTTCAAAACTCTTTACAATATGGTTATAGTAGAATTCAGTAGAGATATGCTGACGACACCATATTCGGAATGGCAAGGTAAATTACCGATATTTACTTGGAAAAATTATGACTTAACCAATAAAGACGATATTGAAAAACTCAATATTAAATTTGTTGTGACATCTACAAATAATTTGGGTAAATTTCCAATTGTTTACGATGTTGAAGTTGGCTCTATCGTAGAGTTCGATTACAAACAAATGATGCTTATGGGTAGAACTGAAAGAAAGGTTTTGAGTTTTACCTTGATAAGACCTATTTTGTTTGATTTCAACAAAGCAAAGGAAAAATACATAGTATTCGACAGGTTAGGTAAGTTGTCTGATTTGCAAGACGAATTTAATTTCAGTTGGTCTGAATATTTGATTACTCCTTTTGCTTCGGAAGAAAACATCAATTGGACTGTTGTTAGAGATAGGTTGCCTTTTGAAGAGGTTATTGGTAAAGATTTTATTGTAAATGAATTTGTGCATACTCCGACTGAAGACATAACTTTAGAAGATTTCTACAATGTTATTGATACTAAAAAGTTAAATCAGATTAAAGACGAAAGCGTTAAAAACGAAATAATTGAACTTATAAAGCAAACTTTGATTCTTGCGAAAGAGAGCGACAGTATCGGTAGTAAGTCAGAGCCTAAAAAAACTTCAAAATCAGTCGAACCAATAATTGAAGTTGTTGACGAACCTGCTTTAGAAAAGCCAATTGAAGAAACAGATAACCTTGATGATTTGTTGGCACTTTATAAAATTGAAGAAACCGAAAACCTTGACGACTTATTAAAACTATACGAATAATTAAAAATTAAAAATATGAACTTGACTTTATTAAAAAAATACGAAACTTTTGACCAAAGTAAACTATCTGAAAAAGACCAAAAAACTTTAGAGAAAGTAAAACAACTTACTAATGGTTTCGAGGAAACTGATGATGCAAAAAACAAAGTTGCTGAAAAGATTTTTGAACAAATTTCAACGCTTAATCCTGATGCCATAAAAAAGCCACAGGTGGTTGCTCAAAAAGTAGCCAAAGCGAAAAAAGTTGCTAAAGCAAAAAAACCTGCGACTACCTCAACCGCAAAAGGTTCGGGCAATAACATTATGACTGTTGCCAAAGAAATCCAAAAAGCAGGAGAGTCTTGGAAAGATGCTATGGAGCGTGCTAAAGAGGTTCTTAAAGAACGTAAAGGTCAAGTTATTGAACAGAAGAAAACGGAATTAGAGAAACTCTATGCTCTTGTGAAAACTAAAAAAGAGTTGAAAGGTTTTTCTTTTTCTAAATCTGACATTAGACGTGATGCCAAAAGAACTGCTAAACCGAAAGGGTCGAGGATTGTAACTAAAGAGGGTACTACATCAAATAAATACGGAACTTTCAATAACAAAATTGGAAGAAAGTATTGGGAAACCCGTGAGCGTCACTCTGACCGTTTAGCACCTAACTATCCAAAAGGTATGCCTTTGTTGGCAAGTGGTGGTGCGGTAACTGATTCTCCCTTTTCAGTTGAGGTTTTTAAAACTAAATTGAGATTTGATAACGAACTTCCAAGTTCCTCAAAAGGCGATTTTCCAACATTTGCTAAAGCAAAAGAATTTGCTATCGATATGATAGACAATGGAAATTACTATGCTTATATCAATAGTAAAAGTGGTTACTTATGGGGAGTTAATTCTAAAGGTGTAGAGCAATTTGCTGACGGAGGTGCTTTTGCTCCAAGCGTTTCAGATGGTACTGCTTTTATGGATAATGCCTATTTCTCACACGGTGGGGTTGGTCAATCTTTTAATGATTCCGTTGCCGACAAAATGGAAAGAATTAGCACAATGAAGTCTTTTGCTTCAAAGGTAAGAATGATGCAAAAGCCTGTTACTTACCAACAATTAAGTGATATGTTGCCTGATTACGTTTCAGGAAAAGACATTTCCTCTGTTTTGGAAAAAAGCAGTTATGCTAAAGGGGGCGGAGTTGGCGATAGATATAAAATAATGCAAGACACTTTAGGGTATTTTGAGCAAGGTTATTACGGTGTTTTTGATACAGAAACAAACAAATTATTAGACTTATTCGAGTTTAAAAAAGAAGCACAAGGTTTCTTAAAAGAAATTAAAGAAAAAGGCATATCAAAAGCAGATGCTTCAAAATTTAATGGTCAAATACAAAATTACGCTGACGGCGGAATGTTTGAAGAACCTATCGCAATGATGAAAGAGGTTAAAGGCAAAAGAGTTAGTGTTCCTATAACTGAAGAAATATACAGTTCAGAGATAAACGAGTTTGTTGACTATGTAGATTCTTTTTATGGTAAAAAAGGAATTTATGCAAAAGATTTAGACGGAGGTTTTACAAAATCCGAAATAAAAAAAGCAGTCAATAAATACATTGAAAACTTGAATGATACTGCAACTTGGGGCGGTGGAGATTCTTTAGACAGAGAGCGAGTTAGACAGATATTACAACCGTCATATAACTTGTTTGAAAACGGTGGTTCTTTTGCTCCAAGCGTTTCAGACGGTACTGCTTTTATGGATAATGCCTACTTTGCTGACGGCGGTGGTGTAAATAAAGAAAATGAATATTTGATTGTTCTTCAAAATTCTGAAACAGGCGAATTAATTAACTTAAATGTTTTAGGAAATAATAAAGAAAACGCAATAGATAACGCATATATGGAAGCCGATTTGAATCAGCCCTATGAAGTTTATAGCGTAAAAAAATATGCTAATGGTGGAATGACTGACTTAACAATACAAAATGTTTCTTTTGAAAATGGCGGTGGAGTTGGTCAAAAAAAATACAATACTCAATTTAATGTTGGAAAAGCAAAGTATGTTGTTAATTACCACGATGGAGTAAAAAAACACAAAGACGGAAGTAATTTCTACGATATTGCTATTTTCAAAAACAAAAAAGATTTTGAGGCTTTCTTGACTAAATTATCAAAAGAGGGTTACAGAGAAATGGGTTATAATAGTTCTTTTGAAAAAGGAGGTATTTTTTACAAAGAGGGTTCTAATAAATACGGTTTAGGTAATACAGAAATATTCGTTCAAGAAGAGAACGATGTGTATTGCGTTTACGATAATGTTTGGAATGAGGAAAATGAAAATTGGGAAATAAAAAAATTAGCCGACTTTGACACTATGGACGAAGCAAAAGAATTTGCTATTGAACATTCAAAAAAAGAATATGCTAACGGTGGTTCACTTCCATTTATGACAGACCCTAACTTTGGAAATTTCCAAAATACAGGTGCTTTTGAGGCGGGTGGAGAATTGAAAGATTTTGAACAAAGTGTAAAAGACGCTTTAAAAGTACCAAACAAATGGCATTTCATAACTGAAGATGTAAATGGTAAATTTGTACAATTAAAAATGTTTGTTGGGGTTAAAGATGTCGATGTTCAAATATTTAAAATAGACGGTGTTCACGCTTCTATGCCTAAAAATTATGCGGGTAAGAGAGAAACATTAAAAATGATAATGAACAATTTTAATGCAAACTACGAACTTGGTGGCGCATTTATGATGACAGATTTAGCAGGTCACACAGGAGGTTCTGACGGTTTAGGCAATCCAACGCCTTTAAATGGTTTTTCAGGAACTAACTACACGGGTCTTGTTGGGGAAACAGGGGCTATGTCAAGCGGAGAGTTGTTTATGGACGGTGGGGCTATGGCTCAAAACCAACAAGTAATCAATGATGCTTCTCAATCTTATGTAAATTACTACTTGGGCGAGGGCGCAAGTCAAGGTATTTACAAAGACGGTGGTTCTATTCCTAATAATTACGAGGGTAGAACTCCTGAAGATGTTTGGAATAATTGGTCTTCCGAACAAAAGATACATTTTATGCAAGACCATAAATATAATATTTTTGGCGACAGACAAATATCAAAAGAAGATAGAGAAAAATTTATTATAACTAAATTTCAGGATTTATCAAGAGATTTAAGAATTATAGTAGAAGACCACGTTCAAGAGGGACAATACGCTTATGGTGGAAGAACCAAAAGCAGACCATCTATTAGAGAACTTTATATTGAGCAAATTGCTTCACTAACAAATACAAGAACAGTAGGAGTTGATGCTTTTGCAAAAGAGCATAATTTAACGGATTCCGAACTATCTAATTTGATGACAGGTCTTGGTAGAAAAATTATAAGTCAAAGCGATTTCGTTACTGCTTTAGTAGGGAATAAAAACAACCCTAAACAAAAAGAAGTAATTGCTTTTGCAAAATCTGATAAAGCATATAAAATGGCTAATGGTGGAGATGTTTTACCTCCGTCTAAAACTTATGGGGAAAATATCTATAAGGCTATGCAGAAATTTAATATTTCTGATTCAGAGGCAAGAAAAAGATATGGTAAATATACTATCTCTCAATGGAATGAATTGTTGAGTGAAAAAATGGCTGACGGAGGCGGAATTCGTTCTCAAGAAGAACTGAATAAAATTATTTCTGAAAAAGACGAAAAAGTTAAAGGTCTTACTCCGAAACAAGTTGCTGAAATGTGGAATGAAAATAGTTGGGGAGTAAAAGAGGGTGTAAGTAAACCAATTACTGTTGAAGAGGCTAAAAACCCAATTATGAAAATGTATTTACGAAACTTGCTTATTGAAAACGAGTTGACTGAAGATGAGTATTCTGAATATTTTGCAGACGGTGGTTTTACTCCTGACGTTTCAGACGGGACTCAATTTATGAGTGGCGTATATGCTAATGGCGGTAAATTAAAAAAATACATTGACCACGATGATATTAAGAGCGTTTCTTTTAACGTGAAAGGAAATATAATTAAAGTTTCAGGCGATAGTGTTTTAAATGGCGCAAATATGTTTGAAGACGGCGGAGATTTAACTAAAATAGCAAACTACATTCCAAAACGTGATGTTTTAGAAGTTGAATTGAAAGACGGAAGCAAAATTAAACCTGTCAATGGTTATTGGTTAAAAAAAGATTGGAAAACCACAAGTGCTAAAGCAGGTTATATCAAAGACTCAAGTGCAGGTAGCGTTAATGAAGATTTTAAAATAGGTGATTTTGTAAAAAAAACTGAAAAACAAGGGAGTATTACTTATGGCGCACAAGGATTTATTTATGAAATAAATCAAGATTTTTCAGAAATAAAATTAGAAGATGATTATGGTAATAAAAATCCAAAGTGGTTTAAGTTAAAAGGTTTTAGAAAACTAAAATCTAAAAGCAAGGATTCAAATGTTGGTAATAATACTAATGCTCCAACTAAAATAGACACAAACAAATTAGTTGCCCCAAAAGGTTATGTTTTTGTTAATTCAGGAAGCCATAGAGCAACGCAACAAATTAATAGAGGCGATGCAAAGTATGTTTCATTATACTCTTTTGGCGGGGCTAATACAAGCGCAGGAACTACAATTATGTTTATGACTGAAAAAGACTTTGAAAAAGTTAAAGGCATAAGAGGGGTTTCTCCTGCTAAAAATTCTCTACCTGCAAAATCTCAATGGTTTTCAAGACACGAGGATAAAAATTTAGACAAGGTATTTTTAGATATTGAGCAAAAAGAATCTTTTGGCTATGCTGATGGTGGTTTATTAAGTAGTAGTCAAATTGAAAAATTAGACAGAGGTTTTACAATTCCGCAACTTAATGATATGTTGGAACAAATGTTCCCTTATTCTTTTGGATTTGAAGTTTATAAACAAATGCCAACCTCTGTTGGTAGTAGTGATAGGTTATACTACGATTATGACAATAAGGTAAAAGATGATAAATTGAAATTGTATTTTCATCATAAAGATTACGGTAGAGATTTAAACTACGAGGTGCGTCAAGGTCAAGAAAATACTTATTTTAACTTTCTACTTATAGATGACAACATTGATACTTATGTAGGTGCTTTTGGATTTAAAGATAAGGGCGATGTAGATGCAAGTTACATAACTAAATTCGTATCATTTTTACAAGATGCTTTTCATTACCCACTACAAGTAAGACATTCTGTAATGGCTAACGGTGGTTCTTTCGCTCCAAATGTTTCGGACGGAACTCAATTTATGAGTGGGGTTTATGCTGATGGTGGCGCAATGCAAGGAAATAACATTGATGCTGAATTAGAAGATTTTGATTTAGATAATTTAGACCCTTTTGAAACGATGCAGTACAATCAGTTTGTAAAAAGTTCAGGTAAGGTTGGTGCTTTACAAATTTTAATCAATACTGTTGAGGGCGACTATTCTCAATTAAGCCCTGAATTGGCTGAATTGGCTGAAATGCAAATGTCAATTGAAGAATATGACGAAGCGACAAGGCAAATGAGATTTGAAAGAGATGGTTACGCTAACGGCGGAGTAATGGCTAAAGGCGGAATGTTGGTTTATTTAGACGGAGAAAAATCAAAATCTTTTAAAACTAAAAAAGCACTTATAGAATTTGTAAGAAGTCAAACAGGAACAGGGGTTAAAAAGGTTGAAATTGATTATGGAAATAGAATTTACCCTACTTTTGATACTTATGAAATTGTGGACGGAAAATTAATCCACAAAGGCGAGTTTATTCAAAAGAACTACGATAAAGAAGAGGCTGAAAAAAGAAGACTTGAAACTGAAAGAAGCATAAATAAAATGATGTACGCTAAAGGCGGAGGTGTTTCAGGTTATGACAATAGTTCTTCAGAAAAATTACACGCTGAAATAAAAAGCAGAGTGGTTAGAGCGATTGGAATAGATAGCGCAATCGAGTTCTACGATGCTGAATATCCAATTAGACCATATCAACTTCTTGAAAAAGCAGTTAGAAAAGGCTTTATAACTCTTGATGAAATTAATGAAAGAGTTGTTGAGTCTGCTTTGGAAACGGCTCAAGATAGCGAAGATATGGATGAAATTGGAAGTAGTGATGAAACTTACTTTATGCAAGAATTTTTAGATGAAGCGGGTTTTAAAACCGTATTTGTAGAGGGCAGATTGTTAAGAGTATATGCTGACGGTGGAAATCTGATGGAAGTTCACAATGGAACTGCTTTTATGGATAATCCAATTTACGCAGATTCAGGCTTAATGATTGACGACAATGATGGTTTTATGAAAGCAGATAATAATAGAAATTTCAGATACCCTGAAATGGAAGTCAAAGTAGAAACTTTAGACGAGCCTATTGATTTGACTGATAATGTAAGTTATGCTTATAATGAAGTTACAATATTACCTTTAAACGATGAAATCGATTTAAAAGAAAGTAATAATATGTTAGTAGGAAAGCCTTATGTTCCAAAAAACAGAACACCTGAAAAAATGATGGCAGTTAATCAAAGAATGATTGTAACTGATTTGCCAAAGCCTAATTCAAATACACATAAAAACGACTAATGTGGAGGAGGTTTGGAAAGATGTTGTAGATTATGAGGGTCTTTATCAAGTCAGTAATTTAGGCAGAGTTAAAGGTTGTGAAAGAATTATAAAACACTTTAGAGGAGGAAATAGAATTCTTAAAGAAAAATTAAAGTCTTTGACAAAAGATAAAGACGGCTATTTGAGGGTTTGTTTGTGTAAATTCGGTAAGGAAAAATCATTTGGTGTACATAGATTGGTATGTATGTCTTTTATTAAAAATCCTGAAAATAAAAGTCAGGTTAATCATATTAACGGAATAAAATACGATAATAATGTTGATAACTTGGAATGGTCAACAAGCCACGAAAATATGCAACACGCTTACACAACAGGATTAATGAAACCAAATATTAATAACGAAAAATCTGTTTTAATGTATTCAAAAGACACAAATGAATTTATTTGTTCTTTTGTGTCAATAGTAAAAGCATCAAAACACTTAAATTGTAGAGCATCAGACGTTGGTAATGTATTAAAAAATAGACAAAAATCAGTAAGAGGATATTATTTTCAATATAAAAATTAAAAAAATGAGATTATTTAACAAAACAATAGACAGACAATTATTTAAACAATATGCACTTGGTAGCGACCTCTCTAAACAAGAGGTTGTAGTCAAGATTTTCAATCCCGTAGCAAATGGAACGTGGTTCATATTAAATTCTGACCCACAAGACCCTGATTACCTATGGGCTATTGTAGATTTAGGATATGGTGCTGAAGTAGGTTCAGTAAGCAGAAGCGAACTTGAAAATTATAGAGGTAAATTTGGTTTAGCTTTTGAACGTGATTTAGGGTTTGACCCTGTTAATGCGTTAGAACTTTACAAAGGACTTCGACAAGGTATGTATTATGCTGACGGTGGAGGTGTAGAAAATAAACCTTATATTTTCTTTTTCTATGATGAAAATGGAAATGAACAAATTTTCAAAACTTTAGCAGAGGCTACTAAAGAAGCAAAACAACAAGGTCAACAAAAAGTTAGAGATAATTTAGGCGAAGAGTATTTTGTACAATATGCACACGGTGGCGGTGTAGAGAGAAATATAACAGGGTTAAATTCTTTGGGAGAAAAAATAAAAGACGTTAAAGGTTTGTTTTATTGGAAAAGCAATGAAGACGGTAAAATTAGAATTACAAGTGGAAACGGAAGCGTTTACTTTTTAGAATTTGATACGTTATCTGAAGCAGAGGCTTATGTAAAAAAAGTAAATGCTCATACACCAAATTTTTTCAGTAGCACTTATGCTAAAGGCGGTGGTGTAGATAAAGACGCAGACCTTTACGGAAAAGACGTATCTGAAATGTTATTTTTAAAGAAAAAGGGTTATGAAAAAGTTCATAATGTACGTTATACTTTTAAAAATTTACATCAAGATATGAAAATTACTCAAGGAATTAACTTGAATGGTTTACAAGGTAAAAATTTAGGACTTGCTTACTTTATTGGAATAGACAACAATCCTGATGAAGAAACTCAAATTACAAGAGAAATACTTGAAGATATTGCTAATATTTCGAGTAAAGACACAGATATTATTTTATATACCAATGCAGGTGTTGATTTACATTCTACAACAAAAGGTATTTATAAAAATATCAAAGTTGTAAGAGTTCCTTTTGATAAAATAAAGAATGATAATAGTTTTGCTGAAGGTGGAGAAATTGAAGTTGTTTACGAGCGTAGAGCGGATTTCAAAAAGAAACCGATTAAGTTACTTCTTTTGAATAAGGGAAGAGAGCAAAAAGGCTATACTTTTAGCGGTAAAGACCAAGTTGCGGTTCTTGATAATTACAATCGTAATAAGCAGGAAGACTTGGAGAAACTTTGGAACTTAAAAGGCTACGAAACCAAATATGCTGAAGGTGGAGAAGTAAAAGATATAAAAGGGAAAATTATTGGTACTATATTAAAAGAATCTAAAACAAAAGGTTTTGAAAATAAATCTGATAATAATAAGGTTTTAAGACTTCTTAAAAAAAATGAGGATTCAGAAAGTTATGGGGTTCAAATTGGAAAAATGATATATTCTTTTGACAATATTAATGAAGCGGAAGAAGAATTTAAACTTTTACAACAAGGTTATAAAAATAATTTTGCTGACGGGGGATTAATTCAAATAACAAAAAATTCTTTACCAAAAGAAGAAGTTTTATATAATTTTAAGAAAATTGGATTAGACGGAAAAGTTCAAAAAGAATCTGTTGGATTTGTTTATTATAACGAAAATTTAGGAGGTGTTCCTGTTTTTGTAAATAATAAAAATGACGAATTTGATTATCAAGAACTACAAAAAACAGGTTTCACTCATTATAAAAAACAATTTGCTGACGGCGGAAACATTGCTGATTTTACCGATAACCAACAAATGATTATGAATCAAAATGTTGAGTTGGAGCATCATCACGAAGAATTGGAAGATATTTTGAAAGACGAAATGCCTGTTCCTGCTTGGGTAGTTGCCAAAATGGCTACTGCCACTCAAAGCATCTCTGACGTTACTCACTACCTTGATGGACAAAAGGAATTAATGGAGGACGAAGATGAAGAAGAAAACGAGGAAGAGAACGAAGACCAAGAGGCAATTAAAAATCAAAATGTTGTCGAACCAATAAACGTATCTGCGGGAACAAAAACAGATTTGACCAAAAATTTTACTGACGAGGCTTTGGGGAATTTGAAAGGTTTCTTGAAAGGTATGGAGGGAGTTGACTTGCGTGATGACTATACGTTTGATTACAAGGACGAACAATACGAAGTTGAGCCAATCATTAACTCTGATGAAAACGGTGTTTCTAATGCCGTGTTTAGCATTTTTGATGGGGACGGAGAAGAAGTAGGAGATGTTTCTTATAGTCGTGACGGTGGAAAACAAAAGTTTACTGCTAACTCTGAATTCTTTAGTTGGAATAATGCGAAGTTTGAAGACGGTGGTTTTATGAATGGTGTTTATGCTGATGGAGGATATTTTGATGGAACTATTCCAAAAGTTTCTACTTATATGAGTAATTATGCTGACGGTGGTAATACCGAAATAGACAACTTAAATAAAAATACAGAAACAAGAGAAAAGATGATTTCTTATATTGTGAATATGAAATCCACAAGTCGAATGTCTGATAGACAATATGATGCTTTAGAAAAAAGAATTTCTGAAAAGTCATTTGCTCAATTAAAAAAAGAATACGATGCTTTAAAAGAAAATATTTCTTACGATAAAGGCGGAGAAATTGCTAAAGCAGAAATTCTTGGGTTTAGTAAAAACGTAATGGGAACTACTGATATTGAAATGAAAATAACAGGAATGAGAAAACCACAAGACTTCATTGTTTATCCGATAGGTAAAGACGATGCAGGAAATGTTATTACTATTCAATCAGATACAAGAATTGGTCAAATAAACTTGGTAAAAGGTGTTGGCGTAATGAGCCAAAGCCATTCTAACGGTGCTTACTTTGTTCACTTACAAATGGACAAACTTACATCGTTTACAATAAGCGAAAGCGACTTGGAAGAATTGAAAATGCACATTTTTAAAACTGCGGGAGATAATGTAGGTTCGAGAGGTATTGTTTCTGATAATTCAGGGGCTTCGGGAGTTTATGCCAAAGGCGGAAGAGTTGACGTGGAAAAAGTAAATAAAGCAGATGAAATTTATAGACAACACAACAGAGAAAGAATAGAAAAAGGAATTGAAAATTTTTCAAAAGAATCAGTTGCTTTATGGAACGAAAAGTATAATGATAGATTAGAAAAATTAAAATTAACTTTTGAAGAAAAAAACGCATTAAATCCAAAAAAATGGTATGCTGACGGCGGTTTTATGAATAATGTTTACGCTGATGGAGGATTTATGGCTGATGTTTACGCTAAAGGCGGAAGTTTAGAAGATAAACTAACAAAACTTGAAAATAAAAAATATGACTTGGAATCAAAATTATTTGATGCTAAATTGGCAGAAAACGAAAAAATGAACAATATTGGTTTTGGAGCAGGAATGAGGCGTTCTAAAGTTAGTATATCTACAACGAAAACTGATTCTTTGAAAGAAAGAATTAAGATTGTAGAAAAAGAAATAGAGAATATAAAAAAAGAGATGTCTTGGAATAACTCTAAATATATTCTCAAAGCAGACATCAAAACGGTTACTTTAAAACGTAATGGAAAAGAAGTTACTTATAATGGTGCTGATGTTTTAAATGGCGCACACGTTCTTGCAAAAGGCGGAGATATAACTTCAAAAGCAAACTATGTTGGTAAAAATGATGTTGTTGAAGTTGAATTAAAAGACGGAAGCAAAGTTAAACCTATAAATGGTTATTGGGTTAAGAAAGGTGCTGAACCAATTGGAGCAGAACCAACGCCTACCTCTTCAGGAAATTCAGAGCCAAAAATGGGCGAAACTGAAATCAGAAAAGATATGAGAGGCAATTGGAGAGCAGAAACTAATATCGACAACTTTAACGGTTATGATTGGAGATTATCTACTGTAAAAACTTATAGCGGTAATTTAGTTTCTTCTGCTCAAGGTGGAAAAACAGAACCAACGGGAAGCAAGGGTATTAAAATGTTCATTTACACAATGTACCAAGACCCTAATCACACTTTAGAAGTTTCTAAACCAAAAAGATTGACTGATAAAGTAGTTTCCGAACAACACGACAAAGCGTTGGCGAAGTTCAAAAAGTTTATGGAAACAGGAATGTTTAAAGGCGGAGGTAAAATTTCAAACTTTGATAAACTTTCTGCTAAAGTTGCAAAAGAGTACGAGGGAAAACCTGTAAAGAGCCAATACCAAGAGGAATATGGTAAATATTACTCTAAAGAAGAAGCCCAAGAGGTTGGCGATAAAGTTGCGGGTAAAATGAAAGCAATGACCGCTGATAAAAAAGCATTTGGAGGGTTGTTCGGAAGTGATAAATCAAAGATGAAAATTTCTAAATATCCTGACCTTGATGACAAGCAAGTTGCTTTGAAGTCAGGTAAGTTTGTTCAGGTGTTTTCTCAATCAGGAAAAGATTTAAGTGTTTTAGATGTGGGTAAAATTGGTTCAGGAGAAAGACCTTATACGATAGATATTTCTGAAGTAGATATTAATTCGTTTAAAGCAGGTGGAAAAACTGAAACCAAAAAAACTAATAGCGGTACTGAAATGCTTAAAAAAGCAAATGAGTTGGCTAAAGAAATTCGTAAGGATGGCGAGAGTTGGTTAGATGCTAAAAAAAGAGCGTTTGCTGAACTAAAAAAATAGAAGTATTAACAAAAACCGAATTATAGTGTAATAACTTTAATTCGGTTTTATTATAATTTATTAAAAAAGTAGGCATTAAATACTTGCTTGTCAATTTTTTATTATATTTGTGCTTAAAATTAACTTTATAAAATTTACAATACTATGGAAACAATTAATGATTTATTGAGAGCGTTGGATAACAAAGTACCCGCTTCAATTGCTAAAAGATTAGACGGTTTAAGTAAACTGAAAGAAAAATTAGCTTTAGTAAGAGAAGAACATAATGCAAGTCCAACAGAGGAATCGCAAGAGAAATTAGACGAAATCGTTGAATTCATCACGGACACCCAAGAGGATTTACAAGAAGATTTGTCTGAACTTGTTGACCAAAAAAGAAGTGCTGATTTAAAAGTTCAAGAGGAAGCAAAGAAAAGAGTTCAAAATGAGGCGAGAGAAAGAAGAGATGAAAGAATTAAAGCAGAAGCAGAAGCAGAAGCAAGAAGCAAAGCAGAAGCAGAAGCAAGAAGCAAAGCAGAAGAAGCATTAAAAGCAAAGGAAAAAGAAGAATTAGAGAAGAAAGAATTGTTGGAAAAACAAGTACTTGAGGCTGAACCAATAATTGAACCTGAAAAGAAATCAGGAATTGGTTGGGGCGGTTTAGTAATAGGAGGTGCTTTATTAATTCTTTCCGCAGGAGCAATAAATTATTTCGGAAAAAGACGATAAATGACCAAAGGGCAAAAAATTTTATTAGTAGTAGGCGTTTTAGGTGTTGCAATTGGTGGTTTTGTACTTGCAAAGTACCTTACTCGTAATGTGCGTAAATATAAATTTTACAAAATAACGGTACAAAAAGAAGAACAACCTGCTTTGTCATCAGAAGACGTTGAATAAAAAAATATTACTATGTTAAAATTTACAAAAATAACAGACTTTATTTTACCTGACCTGCCATACAGATTTGTTGGTGGTGGGCAAGATTATTCTCGTAATGACAATATGAACGCTAATATTGGAGTGCTTAAAAAAATAAAAGAAAATTATGGCGCAATCATAAAAAAATGGGCAAATTCTTTTGAATTAGGAGAGCCTGTATTGACGAGTTTTATTGCTGTTGAAAGCGGAGGGAAGATGGTTGGTAGAAATAGAGCGGGAGCAATTGGATTAACACAAGTTACAGTTACAGCAATAATAGAAGCTATTACTAAATTTAAAATAATCACAGGTCAAAACTTGCCTAGCGAAGCAGTTTCTTTAGTAAAAGAAAAAGCCCCTTACTTATTAGATTTAACCGCAAACAATCAAAATTTATCAAATTCAAATACTTCTAAGTTAGAAGCTATTTTAGCAAAAGATGCTAATTTCAATATTATGGCAGGGGCTATGGTATTGAGATGGAATTTAGAAATAACAAAAGCTAATCAATTAGCTTATGCACAAAAAGGTATTATTGCTTACAATCAAAGTGCTTATGGCGATATATCAAAATACAAAGGTAAATTTGTTTCAACTGAAACTTTGTTTAAAGACAAAAGAATTCCAAAAGAAACAAGAAATTATTTAGTAAAAGTTTTAGGTAAAGACGGTTATTTAGAACTGTACGTTAGAAATAATATTTAAAATAAAACAAGAAACAAACAACAATAACAAACTATATTTAATGATTGTTAAAAAACTATTAACAATTAAATAAATTTTTTTATGAAAAAAGGGTACATTATTGGAGGTTTAGCATTAGTAGGTGTTATTGCCTTATTTGCTTGGTATAGTCAACCAAAGAAAAACAAAGAAGGATTTTACGGCGCAAATGGTTGCGGTTGTGGAGCATAATTACTAATTTTTAAATTGAAACAAAATGAATAAAGCAAAAGTTATTGGATTAACAGTTACTGTATTAGCAGTAGTAGGGGGAGTAGCAGTTTACAACTATTTAAGAAAACCAAGAAGAAATTCAGATGGGTTTTTTAATGCAGATGGAACAAAAGGCAGTCATTTTTACACTCGACGTGTAAAATGTTTAAGACCTAATGGCTCTTATTATGTAACACGAGAAGGTCAAGATTACTGTACGTATAGTAGTGACAAAATTATACAAATTATAGAAAAAGAAAAAAACAGTATATCATCGAAATAGAAGTATTAGGCGGAGGTTGTAAAAGTGGTTATAAACAAGTTGCTTATTTTGGCGACAGAACTGGACTTTAAAATTGGCTTATAACATTTTACCATACAGCTTTAGAAAGGCAAAGGAGTTGGGGGTGGTTATTAAACCATCCTCAAATGTCCTTAAAAAAATTGATGTCTTTAAAAATGGTAAAAAGGTTGCTTCAATAGGTGCAAGGGGAATGAATGATTACCCTACCTATTTAGCAAAAGAAAAAAAAGGGTACTATGAAAAAGGGTACGCTAATAAAAGAAGGAAATTGTATAAAGACAGACACGAAAAGGACAGACACATTTCTGGAAGTGCTGGTTATTATGCAGACAAAATTTTGTGGTAAATGGCAAATAAAAAGAAAATATTATTAATATCAACAGCTATTGTATTAGCGATAGGTGGATTTGCAATTACTCAATGGTGGATAAAAAAAGTAACCAGAATTAGAGGTGGTATAGTTATTAAGCAAGAGTTTGAACAACCTACCAATACAGAACCTTTGACTGAATAATTATGTATAGTAAAATTATTATAAAATATCCAGATGTGAACAGAACTTATGCTGAAAGTAAGTCTGTAAACTATTCTCAACAAAATGTAATTAATGCTAATCTTAATTTGTTAAAGTCTATTTATGCAGTAAATAAAAACGCAGTAAATAAATGGGGCGAAATATTTGATATTGATAACTCAATTATTTTAAGTTTTATTGTTACCGAAAGTGGGGGTAAAGATTCTGCGCCTAACCAATATGGAGCTACTGGAATAATGCAAATGACCGCTCCTACTGTTTGGGAAATCTTAGCTAAATGGAAAGCTATTGTAGGTTCAGAATTACCAAATGAAGCCAAAGCATATTTTAATAAAGTATTGCCAGAAAGTAAAAATTTTAATCCTAATGTACAACCAAGTTCTTCTGTAAAAAGCAAAATAACAAACTTATTACAAAATAATAGAGAGTTCAGTATTGCAATAGGTATTGCTAATTTAAGATGGCTTTTAGAAGCATATTCTAATAGATTAACTTCGCCAATTAATAAAGTTATGGTTTCTTATAATTCTGGATATTATGGAACAAAAAATAAAATAATAGGCAGTCCAACTACTGAATCTTTGGTATTGAATAAATCATTACCAAAAGAAAGTAGAAATTACTTATTGAAAATGCTGGGTAAAAACGGATTTATTCAATTATATTTTGATAATAAATTAGACAAATTGTAATATGGCAGTATATACAAAGATAGTTAGTTTCATAAAGGCAAAAGAGGGTGGATTAAGTTCCGCTACTACCGATACTGCTTCTAACAATCCTTCTAATTGTGGTAATGGTTCTAATGGAAGACCATACCATACCAATAAAGGAGTTACTTGGAGTACATTTAAAGGACTTTCAAGTAAATTAGGATATTCAGCTACTTGCGATAATTTTAAAAAAATGCCAGACGATATTTGGGGAAAAATATACAAAGATGGATATTGGAATCCAATGCAAGGCGACAGAATAAAAAATCAAGCTATTGCTAATACATTTGTAGAAATGGCTTGGTTAAGCGGAGTAGGAAGTAATACTTCATCAAAAGGTGCTATTGCATATCTTAAAAAATTCTTTAAATCAAAATACAATAAAAGTTTTGATAACATTACTGAAATTGTAGATTACGTTAATGAATTAGATAATAATGGTCAAACATCAGAATTATTTGAAAAACTATATGACTTTAGAAAAAGTCTTTACACTTCATTTAATCAACCATCTAATTTAAAAGGATGGGTTAATCGTTTGGATGCGTTTTATTTATTAAACAAACCATACGCTACTTCTACAAAAACAAAAACTACAATTGCGGTTGGAGTGTTATTAATAGTTGCTGGAGCAACAATATATTATAAATATGCAAGAACTAAATAGTACAGAAAAACAAGAAGTAAAACAAGAAGTTAATTCTCAATTACACAAACACCTATCAACCATTTTTGTTGTAGTAGGCATTGTGTCTTTTACTTTGGGTGCAATAGTTAATTTTTACACAATTAAAAGACTAAACGGAACACAAAAGTAATGGATATATCTGGAAAAATATTAGACACTACAAACGAACCATTATATTTGGCTAACATTACAATAGTAACTGGTAGTCAAGTTAATAAGTTTGGAACTGTAGCAAATGAAAATGGAGATTTTAAATTAAGTAGCGACATAATAAGTCCAAATTCTCAATTTAGAATTAGTTATCAAGGTTTTAAACCAAAATACTATAAAGCAAGTGAACTGCAAGGAAAAACAATAAAATTAGAGGAAGATACAATTGCTCTTGACGAAGTTGTTATAAGTCCACAAGATAAGCCAACGAATACAAGCGTGGCAAACCAACCAAGTAACATAAAACAACATTTTAAAAAGCATAAATTCGTTTACGCTGGATTTGGCGCATTAATAGGATTATCATTAGTAGCAGTATCAATAAAAAAATTAAAATAAAATGGCAAACGAATTTGACGATTGGAGAAGTAAATACGATACTATGAGTAGTAGTGAGCAAGTGGAATATTATAATGAAATAGAAGAATTATATCCAGAACAAGCACATTATAACTATGAAAATGTAAAAATCGTATTAGAATTAGGTAAAAATAATGCAGATGTTTTAGAGTTTGGAACGTGGAAAGCAGATTTATGTGAAACTGCATTAAATGAATTTGAACTTAATAGTTGGACTGGAATTGAAATTTGTAAGTCAGCTATTGATAAAACAAGATGTAAAAATCCAAAATTCAAATATATTTTTCCAACAAAATTTGATTGGTTTAATGATAACGACAGACCAAAATGCGATATTGTAATTGCTACTCACTTTATAGAGCATTTAAGCAACGAACATTTTAATGCATTAGCAAAATATTGTAAAGGAGTAGAGTACATCTATTTTGAAGCACCATTAAGCGATAATGGAGAAGATTGGAATGGTTATTTAGGCACACATAAATTATTTTATGGGTGGAATCAAGTAGTTGAAGTTATGGCGCAAAATAATTTTGAAGTAGTGCATAATCTTAATCAAGGTAAAATTTTTAAAACAATAAAATAATGGAAGCATCAACAGTAGCACCCCCAGAGGTAGCACCAGCACCAGCACCAGCAGTAGCACCAACACCAGCTCCAGCACCAGCACCTCAAATGGAAGGTGGAGGAGCTATGGATTCAGTTGCGAAGCCAAAAATGAATACAAAAGATATTATCATTAGCTTATTGCTAATTACAGTATCTATTTACGGAATTGTTTATTACAGAAAAGCAATCAAAACTCTTGACGAACAAGTTACGCCAGAAGAATTTGATGATATGGCTTTAAAGGTAGATGAACACGATGTAAACTTGAAAAAAGCATTGGGTAGTAAATATAAAAAAATGTAATTATGGGAACATTTGGAATAACAGATTTTGATAGTAGTAATGCTCTTTGTAAAGATGGAACAATAGATAAAAACAACCCATCAAATCCTTGTATTAATAATGGTGGTGTTGATTGGAGTGGTGGAAAAAAACAATTAAATTGGGAAGGTTGGGCAAAATCATATTTAGGAAGTGTATCAAGCACACCAGTAGTTTGTAAAGATGGCACTAAAAAAATGCAACCAAGTAGTCCAAATGCAAAATATTCGGATGTTTGTATAAATAATGGCGGTGTAGATAATCAAAAAGTATTTGATGATGCTAAAAAACAATATGAAGATGCTCTTAAAAATGAACAAGCAAAAGCACAAGCACAAGCAAATTCACAAGGAAATAATACAAAAGAACCAATATATTACATATTAGTTACTGCTGGAGTTTTAGTAGCTGGATATTTCGCATACAAAAAATTTAAAAAATAAAATTATGGCAGAATTAACAAGACAAGAAGTTTTAGCACAATCATTAAAAGATTATAGAAATACTTTACCATCAGCTTTTGACAATTATAACAAAATTACAGAAGAAGATTTAAAAGAGTTAAAAAATAGTCAAAAACAAAAAATTGTTTTTACAAAACCTTTTTTAAATTATAAAATTGGAGATGTTTTAGAAATTAAAGTTTTTCCTAATAGATTCCAAAGCGAACCACCAAGTTTTTTAGTAATAGATGAAAAATTAGGTTCTCCTAAATATGGATTTGGAGGTCGTGGCTCAACACCTTTTTATGAGTTATATGTAGAAAAAGAGAAAACAGATATTGTAAATAATCAAACATTTTTACAAAAAAATAAAAATAATTTAATTATTGCTGGACTTTTAGTAGCTGGATATTTCGCATACAAAAAATTTAAAAAGTAAGATTATGAAAGTAGTAGCAAATAATAGAGTACTTTGTAATGATGGTACTTATTCTATAACAAATGGAATCGCACCACCTTGTGATGGTGTAGGAGTAAAAGGTCAACCAACATCAGTTAAACCAACACAAGTAAGTAAAGATGCAGAAGAAAAGTTTTATGAAAGTTTGGGTTTAAAAAGTAGAGGAGGTTACAGTCCTACTATAAAAGCAAAAGGCAGACTATTAGTTGCAGTAGTTTTAGTAGCTGGTTACTTCGCATACAAAAAATTTAAAAAGTAAGATTATGAAAAATTTAGAAGAATTTTTAAGTATAAAAGCTATTGGAAAAGACCCTTTTCAACAAGTAGGATATTTCTATAAAGAAGTTCTTAACCCTGAACAAATTTTATGGGTTAAACAATATTATAATTATGTAGTTAATCATATAATTACTCCTTACGAAATTAAAAGAACGGATAATGAAATTAAAATACTTAAAGAAGTATTTCAAAAATTAAAATATAAAGATATAGTGTTTTCGTTTAACAATATTTTTGAATTTAAAGAGATTATATCTTTAAATACTGAAAATGAAATTGAAGTTTCAAGATATATACAACACGATGACCAAACTGGTTATAGTCCATTTGGAACTGGAGATGTTGATGAACTTCTTTATTTTATTGAAAGTCAAAATCGTATAATAATTAATGCTAAAGATTTTTTATTAAATCCTAATAAATATAATGACTTATGATATTATTTGAGTAATTATGGCAAAAACTATAAAAGATAAATGCTACAAACAAGCGAAAGCTACTTATGATGTTTTTCCTTCGGCAAGAGCATCACAATCTATTGCAAAATGTAGAAAAAAATCTGGCGTAGTTAATAAGTCAAAAGAAGGATTAAGTTTAAAAAGATGGGGTGCAGAAAAATGGATTGACACCTTAACTGGTAAACCTTGTGGTGCTGGTGGCAAAAAAGAATATTGCAGACCAACCAAAAAAGTTTCATCTAAAACGCCTAAAACAGTTCAAGAAATTAGCAAATCAAAATTGAAAGCTAAACAAAATGAAAAGTTAAAAGTAGGTATGGGTAAAAGAGTAAAAAAAGTATAGATTATGAAAAACCGAAATTTAATTTATTTAGGCGTTGTAGCAGTTGTTGGTTACTTATTGTATAAAAAATTCAGTAATAAAGTAAGTGTTGCAGAAGCAAAAGAAGTTTTAAATGATTGGAAGAAAAATTTTGATTCTAAAAATCTTGATGGAATAGTTAATAATTATAGCCAAGATGGTATTTTAGTATCTACATTTGGAGAAATATTAACTGGTAGAGAAGCTATTAAAGAATACTTTATAGGTTTGTTTAAAAAAGACAAATTAAGTGTTGACTATTTAGACGAGCCACAAGTTATGGAATTAAATGGTGCAATAACCTTAACTGGTTTATACCAATTTAATTATTCTGAAAACGGAAAAATGACTAATGTAAAATCCCGTTATTCTTTTATATGTAAAAAAACAAACGGAAAAGTTTATATTATAAAACAACATTCATCTGTTGCTAATTAATAATTAAAATATGGCAAGTTTAAAAACAAAATGAAAAGTTAAAAGTAGGAATGGGTAAAAGAGTAAAAAAAGTATAAAAAAAAATTAAATTAAAATAAAATGACAAATCAAAACAAATTAATCGTTGGTGCAGTAGTTGTATTAGGAGCATATTACCTTTATGACAGAAACAAAAAAATGAAAGCAGTAGCAGACTTAAAAGCTGGTGCAGAAGTTAAGGCAGAAGAAGTGCCAGTTCAAAAAAATGATGCAAAATCATTACTTGAAAATCGTGTAAGTGCAGATTTAAGAGCAGACAATATAAAGCTTTTAGGAGATAGAAATAACTTTATCAAAAAAATGTAAAAATAAAAAATATGACTACAAAAGATGTGTTATTAGTAGTAGGTGGAGTAGCTTTAGGTTACTTGGCATCAAGAATGAATTATGGTAGTAGAACTGCAACTGCGGTTGGAGATGTTTTAACTGGAGTTAAAGATACTGCAACTGGATTAGTTTCAGATGCAAAAGATGTAGCAGTAGATACAGTAAAAATGACAGAGTGTGAAGCACAATTAGTTAAAAAAACTGCGACAATGCGTTTTGCTTCGGCAGAAGCTGGAGTTGATTTTAGAAAAAACTTTTTAGCTGAATGTATGGCATCTAAATAAAATGGATTTAAACCAAGTAACTTACGGAAACCCAACAAAAGAACTCAAGGTATATCTTGAAGAAGATTCCCTTGTAGATGACTTATTTTTGAAATTAAAGGACAATTATTTTCCTTTAAATGATTCAGAACTGGTTAAAGACGAATTAAATGATATTGTCGATTATATTAATTCTATAAGCGATGAAGAAAACAAAGCGTTTTTAACCAGATATAAGGCATACGACAGAAGTTTAACTCAAGTCATAGCAACTACCTTCAAACAAAAAGGTATTGATGTAGAAAGCTTATGTGAAGAAATTATTAAAGATATTAGAAACTTAATTTATAAGTTAAAATATTTTTATCAAAGACCAAGACCATACCAGTTAGCGCAATATTACAAACTAAAACTATTCCCTTATAAAAGTTTTAGCTCAAATACTCCATCGTACCCTTCAGGACACACTTTGGAAGCGTATGTAATTTTAAACGTAATCGCTGATAAACACCCTAACGAATATCAATTCTGTAGAGAGATGATAGAAGACGTAGAGTACAGCAGAATGTATTTAGGATTGCATTATTCAACTGATAATGATTTTGCAAAAGAAGTAGCCAAAGAAATTTTAAAACACCCCAAATTTACTAAAAAGTATGGGATATAATATGGATAAATATGAAACACCTCGAATACGACCTTCAAGTAGCAGTTTGTAGATATTTAAGTTATCAATACCCAGATGTGCTTTTCACTTCTGATACTATTGCTAATTTAAAATTAACAAAAGCACAAGCCAGTAGAAATAAAAAAATTCAAAAAAACGATTTTTCTACTCCAGATTTATTAATTTTAGAGCCAAGAAACGGATTTGGCGGATTATTTATTGAGCTTAAAATAGACACTCCTTTTAAAAAGAATGGAGAAATCAAAGCATCTGATAAAGACCATTTAAAAAGACAGTTGGAAACTATTGAAAAACTTAATAAAAAAGGTTATTCAGTATATTTTAGCTGGTCATTTGATATGACAAAACAAATAATAGATGATTATTTAAAATAATAGTTATGAACCAAGAAACAACAAACATTTCAAGCATTTTATTAGAAATTAATAAAACCATCCAAATAATTGGAACGGATAAACTTTTGCAATTATTAAAAATTTCAAGAGAGAACGATAGTAATTTAGGAGAGGAAGTAAAATTAAAGTCGCAAATGATTATACAATTAGTATGCGATGAATTTAATATTGAAACGGATGATTTTTATTCCAGAACGAGAAAAAATAACCGAAGGTATGCAATAGGCATTACTGCAATGATTTTAAAAGAACATCTTAAACTTGATGTTGCAGACATATCATTTTTAATAAAAAAACCCAACAACCTTGTGTCTATTTATTGCAGTGAAGTTTATGACTTAAATCCTAAACATAAATCAGATATTAACATAATTCAAAAAATCGAGAACATAAATAATAAACTAAAAAAAATAAACAATGAGTAATCAAGAAACAGTAGAAGCACAAGTAATGGAAGATTTTTCGCCTTTGGATGCACCAGTAAAGCAGAGGTCTTATACACAACACAAAATATATGCAGATTCGGAAGTAGTTCCAGAATTAGAAGAACCAACTTTTCAAGCTCCAAATTTTAGTGATTTTGATGAAGCAAGTCCAGAAGCTGAAAAAGAACCATCAAAACCTTTTAATGAAGCTTTTAGTGAATTAGATGGTAAAGAAAAAACTATGGGTGCTGAAATGATGGCAGAAATGACATTAGACATCTATGAAAAAGGTTGTGGATTTTTGGGTAAACTACCAGAAATTAGCGAAAGTAAACTTGACCAATTAATTGCTGATGGAGAAATTGACCCTAATATTGAACTTCCAACAGAAAGTGGAAATATAGGCGTTAAAGATTTTGCAGTTGAGTATAACAGTAGTATTAAAGATGCTTTTGAAGTAAGTGAGGATTTTAAAAATAATGTAAGACCACCGCTTATTCGTGTATTTAAAAAGCGTGGAATAGGAATGACAGATGAGCAATTACTTGCTTATTATTTTGTTACCGATTTAGGTACTAAAACCGCACAAGCATTTATGTTAAGAAAAACTTCAAAAAACATTTTAGATTCTCTTAAGGAAAATACAAATGCAATTAGAGAAAGTCAAACCACAAGACCAAGTAACCCAACACCAACACCAACTCCTCCTCAAAAAGAGCAAAGCGTTGATTATTATGAAGAAGTTTCAGAGGTAAAAGAAGAAGTGATTAGAAAGCCAAAAGCAAAACCTAAAACTAATTTAGAGGAACAAATTCAATATTTTGAACCAGAAGAAGATAGCGTTTTTTCTAATTTGACTGACAGAGGTGGATTTAAAGAAGAATATGTTGAACCAAGTGGTATGCCACAATTCGGAGATAAAGATATGTTGTCAAGACTTGAAAAATTAAGTGAAGAACCAACAAAACCAGTTAGACGAAGAAAAGCATCAACAACGCCAAGAAAACCAAGAACACTAAGAACTAAAAAATAATGGAAGAAAGAGAACAAAAATTAGAAGATTTTGAAAAATATTTAAACACAATTAAAAAATTTTTCAAACAACAAAATGATGTAATTATTAATGATTATTTTCATTTTACATATAAAAAAGAAGATTTTAAATTAGTTTTAACTGACAAAAATACGTTAAGCATAAAAAAAGCAATTCCTTATTATAATGAAAAAAACACATATTATGGAACTTTAGAGTTTAAAAAACATAAATATGAAGATGGAGATGGAGAATCAAAAATTAATATTTCTATATATTTTAAGTCAGATTATTTTGAATGGCTTCCCACTTTAATTACAAATGTTAAAGATGATTATGTTAAAGAAATAATAAATATTCCAAGTCCAATTGAACTACAAGAATTAGCTCAAAAACAATTTGATGAATCTATTATTGATGGTTTAAAAAATGAAATGTCAAAACAAGAAATCAAATTTTGGAAAATGGGTTTTTTAAATGGTTTTTTAAAAGATAAATAATGGAAGAAAGAGAACCAAAATTAGGCTGTGTTGTAGGTAGAAAAGGGGTTGGTAAAACGTATCAAACAATAAAAATGATTGAGAGTTATATAATTGGCAACCCATCAAAAGGAGTTGCTCCTCGTAGAGCATTAATTTTTGATGTCAACGATGAGTATGAAACTATAAAAGCATTAAAGATTTCAGATGTTATGCGTTTTTCTGCACATCCAAAAATTGAAGCAAGAAGGATTAGACCATTTAATGATAACGGTCAAAGAATGACTATTAACGATTTACAAGATACATTATTTAAAATTTTAAATGATTTTAGAGGGGGTTTATTACTCATCGAAGATGTCAATAGATACGTGTCGGACTACTTACCTAATGACCTTGTTGGTGCTATTTGCACTAATCGTCACCAAAATTTAGATATAATTTTACATTTTCAATCAGTAGGTAGAGTATCTCCAAAAATTTGGCAAAACTTAAATTTTTTACGTTACCACAAAAATACCGATAGTGTTGATAAGCACAGAACAAAATTTGAAGATAAATACGAAATGCTAAAATTAGTTGAAAATTATACTAATAATGAATATCATAATTACGATAATCAAAGATATTTTTGTTATGTTGATATTGATGACGAAAAGATTAAAGGCGTTGACCGAAAGAAATTTGAATCAGTTGTGGAACAATATTTAGCAGATAATTATAAGAAAATAATAACACCTATGTTACAACGTAGGGATTTAGGCAAAGGTTCAAAGGTACATACTCCAGAATCAGCAGTAAAAGAGCAAAAGAATAGAATAATGAGTTATTATTTAGATTGATAAAAAGCCAACTTAAATTAGTTGGCTTTTTTATTTTTTATAAATTCATTATAACAATTATTTGCTTCTTCTAAAGTATCATAAGTTCCTAATCCAATATTTTTACCATTAGAATAAACTCTTACTCTAAATTTATTTCCACTTACATAAACTCCTTTTGCTTTTGTTTGGCTTTCATATCGATTAATTAAATGGTCAAATGGTTTGTTTTGTTTAGATAGCTCTAATGCTTTTAAATAGACCTCTCCAGCTTCTTCTTGCGTATCATAATTTCCAAGACTATAAAATTTACCTTTATGATTTATTCTAGCTTGAAACCTATTTTTATTTTTACAAACACCAGTAAATCCATTTTCATTATGCCTTTCTCTAATTAAATGAGTTATATCTTTGCTTTGTTTAATTAATAAATATGCTTCTTGATATTTTTCAGATGCTAATTCTGGAGAATCAAAAAAACCTAAATTAACAACTCTACCATTAAATTGAATTAATGATTGAAATTTTCCCTCCCTTTCATTAACTCCAGTATATCCAGTTTTATTGTATCTATCTTTAGTACTGTTTTCTCGTGGCGTAATTAATTGTAAATTAACAAGTCTGTTATCAATTTTAATATTGTTTATATGGTCTATATTAATAAGGGTTTTATTAGGTATATGGTTTAAAAAAGTAATAGCTATTAATTGATGAGTTAAAAAAGTGATTTTTTTTGTGTTTAAATATAAAGTAAGACATAAATATTTATTTCCGATTGATTGAGATAAAATTTTCTCTTTAGACAAAAAAGTTCTTGTTCCAGAAGAATGATTTTTGAGTTTAGGCATAGCTTTAATCCTCCCCAAATCACTTGCTTGATATAGCCCTTCATAATTTGGAATATCTTTCCATTGTTCAACGCAAGTAACTCCATTATCATCTGTATAGATAATATCTTCTAAACTTAAATTTTTGTAATGTTCCATAAAAGAAAAAACCCGAAAATCAATAGGTGGAAGTCTATATCTTAACGGGAATTTAATTAATTTTTTTGTTTCGGCTTCCACTCCGACAACACAAATATAAAAATATATTATTACCTTTGATGTAAATAATTATTTTTTAACAAAAAATTATGAATTATTATGAGCAGAAAAGAATACATAGATAAATACCTATCCAAGTTTATAAGCAGAAAACTAATTGTTTTTGTTATAGCTTCGGTAGGTTTATTTACTGGAAATATAACTGGGGATAATTGGGTAATTATATCAACTGCCTATATCTCTGTTGAAGGTTTTACAAATATTATTACGGAAGTTTATAAATCAAAACAATAATGGACAAATCAACATTAGAAAGGATTGCAAAATTGCATCCATCAGTAAGAGAAGAAATGACAAAAATAGTTAATGAGTGTAATATTTTATTAACTGGTCGTTCAAAAGTCAGAATTTCACAAGGTTTAAGGACTTTTGCTGAACAAGATGCTTTATGGATGCAAAGACCAAAAGTCACAAACGCAAAAGGTGGTCAATCAGTACATAATTACGGATTTGCTGTTGATATAGTTTTAATTATTGATGGTAAAACTGTAAGTTGGGATATTCAAAAAGACTGGGATAATGATAGCGTTTCTGACTGGGATGAGTGCGTGAAAGTGTTTGCGAAATATGGTTGGAGTTGGGGTGGAAATTGGACAAGTTTTAAAGATTTTCCTCATTTTGAAAAAATAGGTTTTAACAATTGGAGGGTTTTAATCAAAAAGGATAGAGATTCAAAAGGGTACATTATAATTTAATATTTAACATTTATGCAAACAACAATTAACAAAAACAGAATATACATATCGGCATTATTTATTGTATGCTTAATACTAATTTCGCAATTATTTCAAAAATGTCAAAGCGAGAAATTACAATTAGCGAATATTGATGCGTTAAATAGTCAAGCTAAAGTATATAAACTTAAAAACGGACAATTAGTAACCAGCGTAGAGAATTTACATTATACCAATAGCCAGTTAAAAAACTCGGTTATAATGAAAGACAAAAAGGTCAAGGAATTAACCAATAAGTTTTCCCAGATTAAAAGCATTACAAAATATGTAACCAATACCAAATTTGATACTATTAGTTTAGTCTATAAAGATTCTGTTCCTTGTAATTTTGAAAGGATTGGAAGCGATTTAAAGCAATGGTATCATATAGCGTATAAGTCAAATCAAAAAGGCGTTGAAATAACCGAATTAAGTATTCCAGATAGCGTTATAATTGTAACTGGAGATAAAAGGAAATGGTTTTGGGGTAAACGCACAAGCGTAACTGATATTACACACGCAAATCCATTTGTGGACAAAGAAAATGTACAACACATAGAAGTAGTCAAGCCAACTAAATGGTATGACAGCACTGTTTTAAAAATAGGTATTGGATTTATTGGAGGTCTATTTTTATTAAAATAAATGAAACATTTAATATAGGCATTTGTTCAGTTTATTTATTAAAAAAGTTGTTTTAATAATAATTATTTATTATACTTTTGAAAAATAATATTATATCTGTATATAATTATTATAAAAAAAAATTGTTTTCATAATTAAAGTATTTATTCATTCTGTAATGAAAAATGAAATTGTAACATTATTAAAAGCAGTCGGAATTGTAGTTGTAGGCGTTTTACTTGCAAATGCAGTTGAAAGAAAGCTTTTATCAAGCAAGGTAGATGCACCAATGCAAGTACCAACAAAATAGTAAAAAAAGTAAATTAAAAATTTTAAAAAATTAGAAAAAATGTCAAATGTTCGTAAATATTTAGCCAATGCACAAAGAAATGCAATGGAATCTTTCTCAAACGCTGATGGTTTCATAGATAACGATTTATCGTTTACTGGTGAAGACTTCTTCAACGCAGAGGGAATGGGGGGCGGAAACGTTCAGACTTCTCAACCATATATCTTAGATATTACATCTACAAGTGGTTCAGCAGTTCCAAATTTTGAAGTATTAGGTTCTTACCAATACATAAACAACGCTGGTTTCCAAACAAATGGAGATTTAGTAATCGGTTCAATAACTATTAGCTCTGGTATTTCAGATGTAAACTATCGTGAAATGTTATACCAATTTATGAATAACCCTTATTCAGTTGGTTTAACTTACATCCAGTCTGCAACTGCAAACCAAGTGTTAGAAACTATTTCTGTAAACACAAGAGATTCAAATGGTAATTTAGCGCAAAAAACACTTGTGCCTACAATTGACCCATACCAACAGCAAACTAACATTATCACAATGAAATATGCGTATAGAATTGATGGTTTCACTAAAATTATCATTCGTCAAGTATTGGCAAATGCTACTGTGAAATTATACTTCTACCCAGCAGACAACATAAACCTTGCAAGAGCTTTAGGCGGTAATTCAGTAAGCAGACAATTCGGTACACCTCCAGTTACTAATGGTCAAACTATTAGAATCAAAGGATAATATCTTTATGAGATAAAATCGAATTAATGTATAATTGATAAAAAGGCAAGTGTGATTCAATTCTACTTGCCTTTTTTTATAAAAAAACAAATATGTCAGTATATCAATATGTTGCAGATAACGACCCAAGAGGTGCGGAAATGATAATCAATTCTTTTGGTTATGAAGTTACCGACAGAAAAAATTTAGGTAGAAGTTTAAGTGAATTAGTTTCTCAAGTTGGAGAACCAGCTTTGAAAAAAGTTATGGAATACCATCCAGATAGAGATATTATTTTAGAATTTAACGTAGATAATAAAAAGTCTGAATGTGGTTGTGGTAATTGTCAAAGAACAAGAACGCAAGAACAGTATATGAACGCAAGTGGTAGTGAAACACCAAAGGAAACTAAACCAGATATTTTAGCACATCAAACTAATATGATAGTAGTTGTTGCTACTATATTTATAGTAGGTGCATTAATGCTTAAAAATAAATAAAATGAATGAAAACTCAAATTTGGGAGCATACGGAATTATGTATGTTGTTAAAAACAAAAGAAATCAGGTAATAAGTTTGTTGATTAAAAATGGAGTTGCTGTTCCAAGCAATGCTTATGATATTCAAATAGCTTTATTAGTAACAAATTTACTAAAAGTATCAAAATCTTTTTATAATGAATTTATACCATTGTTATTGAATGAGGAAACTGTTGATGCAATGTCATCAAATATGTCTGGCTCTTATTTTAATGTAAATGGAAATACAGATTTTTGTAAAAACACTGCAAATAAAACTGAATCTCCATCTTCATACAAATTATTATGTGGAGATTCTACAGCCACAACTTCATCTTCAAGTACATCAAATCAATCTCAATCAAGTTTTATTAATAGAGGATTAGATTTTTTGCAAAGTTCAGTTAAAGATTATTTGCAATATGATGATAACAAAACAAAAAGAGAATTAGCCAACGCAAGTGTTAAAATATCAGAAAATGAAGTAAAAAAAGGAGAAGCACTTCCACCAAAAAAAGGTTTAAGTACTGGTGCTATTGTTGGAATAAGTCTTTTAGGAGCTACAGTAGTAGGATTGGTTGTTTATTTAATCGCTAAAAAACAATAATATGGCATTTAAAGATTATTCAGGACTTATAGGCGATACTGTTGGAGGTATTACAAATTATTTTGGTCAACAACAACAATCAGATGCAATAAAAAGACAAGCAGATGCCTTAAGAGCTAAAGGGGTATCGGAAGTTGAAGTTGCAAGATTAATGTTGGAAGGTAAAAAATTAGATTTAGAAGCCGTAAAAGCTGGAGCTGGAGCTGGAACTAAATCTGGAAGCACAGCTCTTTACATAGGATTAGGAGTTGGTGCAGTAGTTATTTTAGGAGTTGTAATTTTTGCAGTAACCAGAAAAAAAGCATAATATTATGGCTAAATCAGAAGTTAAAACAGATTATTTACAAGAGGTAAAAGATATAGTTAGCAAAGACAAACGAGATGTACTTATGCTTACTACAAAAGCATCTGTAAATGGTGCAGTAACTGGTCTTGTATTAGGTTTAATGGTAGGTTATTACAAAAGTAAAAATATCTACGTTAGTGGATTAATTGGTGCAGTAATAGGCGGAGTTGCTACTGCAATGATTGTTAATAAAAAATAAAAAAATGGAAAATACAACTAAAATAGGAATTGGAGTTTTAGCATTAGCTGGAGTAGGTTATTATTTTTATAATAAAAATAAATCTTCTATGATAAAAGTTAGTACTACAAATATTAATGAACCAAAGAAAACTGGTTTTGACAGAGAAAAAGCATCAAAAGAGTTGGCTGTTTCTTTCTTTGCTTTAATGAATAAAAAAGAAATGCAACCAGAAAAAACAGCATTTAGGATAGATGAAAAAACTGGACTTAAAACGGCTGTACCAATAAGAAGAACACCATTAACAGAACTATCTCTATATAATAAATTTTTAGTAGGTTTAAATGGTATTTTAGATGATTCTGATGCAGAATTTATAGTTAATATATACAAAAAATATGCTCAAGCTGGAGATGATAGAAAATTTAAGCCAGATTTAGATACTCAAATTAGAATTGATAAAATTCAAAATAAATATCCAGAAGCGTTAAAGCAATTTGATTTAGGTTAATAAAAAATAATTTTAAATTTAAAAAAAATGAAAACACCAAATTTAGTAGGAGCAGTTTTAGGACTTGCATTATCATTCGCAGTAGTTTACGGATATGCGTATGTAGTTGGTAAGGGATGGAAAAAATCTCAACAATAAAAAATAATTAGTAACTTTATAAAAATAAAAAAAATGGAAAATTTTTTCAATCAAAATTTAAGCAAAGATTCAAAAGATTCAACTACTAAATATTTAGTAGGAGTAGGAACTGGACTTTTAGTATTATTCGTAACTGTTTGGGTTGTAGGTAAAGCTTGGAAGAAAAGTCAAAAAACCGCTTAATTAATTTATTCAGTAAACTTTATTTAAAAAAAAGATGAAGAAAAAAGAAATAATTGGAATTGTCTTAGTAGTAGGTGGAGTTACTGCATTAAGCTATTTGTACAATGCGTACTACAAAGCGTACAAAGAAATTAAGGAAGAAAAAGCACAAGGAACAAAAACAACAACAAAATAAAATATGGATAATTTTACAAAAAGTGCAAATCAACTTTGGAAAGATAGTAACACTACTTTGAGTTTTAAAGATTGGCTGGAAAGAGAAAAAAATAAAGGTAATTTTATACCTAATAAAAAATTTTTAGGCGTAAATGGTATTGACAGTACCAGAATAGACAGAGTTTTAGAAGAAGCAAATACAAAATCAGTAGATTCTATTTTAGATATAAAAAAGTTTGAAGATAAACTTGGCATTACTAAAAAGGGTAATCCCAATAAAGATGCCAATAAGTTTATAGGACTTAACAAATGGTTATTGATTTCAAGTTTAGTGGTAATTGGAGGAGCAGTAGTGTACAAAATTTATAATAAAAATAAATAGTATGAATTTTAGAATACAGACCAGATACGATGAAATGTGCTTATGCGTTAAAGTTGATTGTTCAATTCCAACTGTAGTAAGGATTAAAATTTGTGACGAGGAAAAACCTAAAATTGTTTTTACAGATAGGTATAAAACAGTTTATAATTCTGAAACATTTTACATCAGACTTCCAATAACTTCAAAATCGGTTATTTTAAGCGTGTATGATGATAAAAAAGGTAATACACCAAAAGAGCAAGAAAATAATATTAAAGTAGTATCTGTTGACAAAACACCTTTGGAAAAAAGAATGGATGTTGTAGATATTCAAAATAAAAGCGTAAAGCATTTTGTGGATTTTGCACAAAGGTTTTGTTTTAATGCACCATATTTAGAAACTGGAAAATCATATCAGTCGGACAATGGAGAGTATATGATTGAGTATTTACCAGAAATTAAGAACCACGATGGTAAAGTGCTAACAACACCAGCCAGAATATCAAAAGTTACTGGAAGAATACAAGTTGCTAAAAAGCAATTTGACGATTATACAGTTCCTATGCGTTTTGCTATTCTTTGTCACGAGTTCAGTCATTTCTACGTTAATGAAAATATGGATGATGAATCAGAAGCCGACATTAATGGTTTGTTAATTTATTTAGGATTAGGTTATCCTCGTATTGAGGGTTATCAAGCATTTCTGGAAGTATTCAAAGATGCACCAAATCAAAACAATAAAAAACGTTTCGATAGAATTGATAATTTTATTAAAAACTTTGAGAAAAATAAAATGGTAATTAGATAGTTATGAGAAATAAAAATTTATTAATTGGTGCTGGAGTTGTAGTTTTAGGTTACTTGCTTTGGAAAAAAAGTCAAAAAAAATCTTTACCAAGTCCTAAACAAATGGAATGTGATAGAAGATATTCAGAATTAATGCAACCAAGTGTTCAAATGCCTCAAGAATATTGGGATAAACGTAAAGAAGATTGGATGAAAATTAATTGTAAATAATAACTTATGGCAAAAGAATCAAACAGTAATAAAACGATTTTATTGGCAATACCTTTAGGTTTTGCAGTTTATTCTTATTCTAAAAATTATAGCTTAACTAAAGGAGTTGTAGTAACTGTTTTAGGCAGTTTAGTAGTAGGTTTAGCTTTAGGAGTAGGTTCTGTTGTTTATGGAACTTATAAAATAGCAGATAAAGATTATACGAAATAAATAAAATCAAATTATGAAAAATAAAAATTTATTAATAGGTGCTGGAGTTGTAATTGTAGCTTACTTGCTTTGGAAAAAAAGTCAAAGTAAAAATAATATGCCAACTGTATCTAATTCTTCGTTAGAATCAAAAAGAAAAGAAGCACAATCAAATCTTGATATGTTATTAAAAATTACAGATGATTTTAATAAAAATAGTAAACAAGAAAAAAGAAATGGTATTCTTTACCAAGTTGATAATAATGGAAAGGATATTGGATTTTGGACTGGAGATAATTTTACAAGAACAGATGGTAAAGATAAATTAATTGAACAATATAAAAAAAATATTAAAGATTTAGGATTTACTTTTTTGAGCAATAAAGTCCTTACTCAATCTGAATATGAAATAGAAAAAAGTAAAATGTTTTAACTATGAAAGACAAATTAGAAAAATATTTATTAATTGGAGTTGGAGTTGTAGTAGCTGTAGTAGTAATTGATAAATTAATGAAAAGATTTACTGTACCAGCTATTCCAGAAGGATATTCTAAATTAAATATGGATATGGTATTATCAAAAGGTTCTACTGGAGATGAGGTTGCTGAATTGCAAAGAATACTGGTTAATCAATATGGAGCAAATTTAGGATTTACTGGTGGAGATAAGGATGGAATTGATGGGGATTTTGGTTTTATGACCGAAAAAGCATTGTTCGATAATTTGAAAGTAAAAGAAATTTCTTTAAAACAACTCTTAACAAAAAAATAAAATGAACACAAAAAAGAAAGCACTAATTGTTTCGGCATTACTTGTTGCGGTTGGAGGTTATTATATTTATAACAATATGAAAAAAAACCAAGCAGATGTAGTTCCAGAAATGACAGAAGACACAATTGACAGTGAAAAAGTACTTGCAGTAGGTTCTACTGGAGAAGAAGTAAAAAGATTGCAAACTGCATTAAAAGGTGGTCTTGTTGTAGATGGAAATTTTGGAGCATTGACCGAAAAAAGACTAAAAGCAATTACTGGAAAAACAAGTATCTCTATAAGAGAGTACAATAATTATATAGCAAGTAAAAATAAAAAATAAAATTATGAAAAAACAAACTGGTTATTATATTGTAGGTGCAGTTTTAGTTGGGGTTGGAATTTATCTTTATAGCTCAAGACAAAAAGCTATTGATAAAATAAACCTTGCGCCACCAATGGTCGTTACAGAAGAAAATGATGGTACTGTTACAACTACCACAACTGAAACTACTATTTTGTCAGGTTTAGACAAATTAAAACAAATTATAGATTCAATCAAATCAAAAGGTGGTCAAACACCTTCAATAAACGCTTAGTTATGAATAAGAGTGCAATATACATAGTAGGTGCAGTTGCTTTATTAGGGGGTGGTGCATATTTATTTTTAAAAAATAAGAAGGCAAAAGATTTAGCTAAATTAGACGAAATCGGTGGAGCAACAACTGGTGGAACAACTGGTGGTAGTTCATCAGGTGGTAGTTCATCAGGTGGTAGTTCATCAGGCGGAAGTTCATCAGGCGGAAGTTCATCAGGCGGAAGTTCATCAGGTGGAATAACACCTAATTTAACAGAGCCAGTTAAAATTCAACCAGATTTAAACCTTGATACTTACAATTTACAAGTGATATTAGAGCAGTTAAAAAAACTTGAAAATGAAAGAAATAATCCACCAAAAAAAGAAAGTGCAACTGGAGTTACAACAAAAGAATGGTATAATTGGTATTTTAGTGTAGGCAGACAAGCTGAATATGATAAAAAAAGACAACCTTTATTAGAAAAATTAGCCAAATTTGGTTATAAGTTTGATAATGGGTTATTAGTAAAAATATAGTATGGGAATTTACACATCAAGCGAAATAAAAGATTGTTTGCGATTAGATAAAACTTTAAAAGAGTACTTAGTAAGAAAATCTGATTTGCTTAAACAAAAACTTGCTGGTGGAGTAAACCAATCATTGCTTGATGAAACACAAAAGCTATTTAACGAAAGCGAAGATAATTTTGCAAAAATGAATTGTGCAAAAAAAATTGAGTATTTAAGACTTAATGAAAGCGCAGTTTTGGATTTAGAACAAGCAATTAGAAGCGAAGCAAGTGTTTTGGGAAAAAACAAACGAGAACAAAATATTTATATAGCTTTAGGAGGTATTGTATTATTAACTGGATTTATCATAATAATTAGAAAATAATGGCGATTTTAGAAGTAGAGTTAGCAAAAGAGTTCCCTTTTACAACTGATTGTTTAAAGATGAACGACCAAATAGACAGATTAATTATTAATGAAAGTTTTTGGCGAAACCAATTTAATGAAAAAGAAGCAAGTGCTACTCGCAATTTTTTGTTGGGTAAGCGTTCTTGGTTTGAAAAATACAAATGTCTGCCAATTGTAGAGAAAGAAGCATTAAAAAGTGTTGATGAAGTCTTAAACAGAATAAAACCAGAAGACAAAGCACGAATTGAAGGAGAAAGCAAGAAACAAGCAAAGATAAGAATAGCTTTTGGTGGTGTAGTTTTATTAGTAGCATTATTGATTATTTTAAAAAAGAAAAATAAAATATAAAAGACTACAAAAGGCAATAAAAATTGTTAAAAAATTAGTTTAAAATAAATAATAAAAATTAATATTATGGCTATAATAAATTGGAACTCTGTACCAGATTACGATGAATGGGGTATTGATAATTTTTGGAGTTGTGATGATTGGATAACTTGGCACAAAAAATTAGTTCCTCATTTTGGAGAAGCTACTGCTACTGAAATTTGGAATTACGCTTTTAAGCAAAGTTCAGGATTAAGTTCCCATATGAATTGTAGTTCTTTTGATTCAGCTTTTAGAGCTTATGCAAAAAAACACGATTTAAGACCAAATAAAGATATAGCTACTCAAATATGGGGTACAGTAACAGATGTTACAACTGGTGCGCTTGATACAACTTCTGAAGTAGCATCAGGTGTTTTTGGAACAGTTCAATCTTTTTTTGGAGGTAGTAATTTAAAAAAGACTATTAACATAGCTCTTATAGTTGGAGGTGTATTAGGTGTTGCTTATGTTTATAAAGCATTTAAAAAATAATTGTTATGAAAAATAAAAAAGTAATTGTAATAGCAACAACATCAATTATAGTAATTGGTTTGTTATATTTTGCTGTTAAAAAAGCAAATCAAAAAGACATAACAACCGACCCAAAACTAAAAGCGGATTATGATGCTTTGATAAAAAAAATTGACAACGCTAAAAAATAAAAAATGATAAGCGATAAAAAATTATACTTATATTCTGGATTAGCAATTGCCCTTTCGGTAGTTGCTTATGTTGTTATTACAAATAAGAAAAAATTAGATGCAGACCCAAGTAATGATAATAATTCAGGCAATAATTCAGATGTTACAACATCAACTGGCGATATAATAACAACAGAACAAGCTCTTATTGAAAAAAATCTTCAAGAAATATTAAATATGTCTATTTCTAATGCTAAATCGAAGTTATTAAATAAAAATATATTTACAAAACTTGATTATGTAATTCCACGAACAACTCCTAATGTTAATAATGGTGTCTTTAATAATAGTTATGGGGGTAAAATAGTAGATAAAAATACCAAAATAGGTATTGTTAAAGATATTGTAGAAGATTCAGGCAAATTAAAAAACCCTCAAGGAAATGTTTATAAGTGGTTTAAAGTATTGGGGTCTAAAGAAGCAATAGATTCTGTTAACAAAACACAAAGTTTGTGGAATACTTCTTTAAAAAGTGGAATTACGTTTTATGTTAGAGAAGATGTTATAAAATTATGATGAAAAAAAACCATAACAATTTTATTCTGATTACTCAAAGATTGATTGGTTAAATATTAAAAAATAATAATATGAACGTTAGTAACAGTGCTGGAAAAACATACGATATTGAAGAAACTAAAAGATTAAGAGCTTCTTTTAAAGAGCAACAAGATGAAATGGATAAAATAGACAATGAAAAGTCTGTTCAAACGACAAAATTAGTTCAATATGCTATGATATTAACTGGAGTAGTATTTTCATTGTATTATTTTTACAGATTAGTAAATAAAAAAAAGTAATATGAAAAAAATATTATTATTTGGTGGTATTGGACTTGCTGGATTTGGATTATATAGATACTTCAAATATCAAGTTGATATGGCTTTAAATTATGATTATAAAATCAAAAACTTTAAAGTTTTAAATTATGACAACGATAATATTAACATATCAGTAGAATTAGAAATTGTTAATAATTCAAGTTTTGAAATTCTGGTAAAAGAGTATGATTTAAAATTATTTTTTAAAGGAAAAAATATTGCAAACGCAAAAAAGAATATTCCTTTTGTGGTTCTTCCTAATAATTCATTTACTTTAAAAACAGAAGGGGTAATTAACATTAAAGAAACTAAAGTTGCTATTTTGCCTTTTATCCAAGATGTATTGGCTAAAAGAGAAATTAAATTAGAAGTAACTGGGTTTGTAAAAGTTAAGTTTTTAGGTCTTAATCATACCATAAAATTTAACAATGAATCTTTTCAATACTCGGCTGATTTGCTTAAAGATATTGGTTTGAGTAAGCAAGTGGATAAATTCAAACAAAAAAATCCATCAATAGCCAAATTTTTAGGAATAAAATAATTATTTTTACACGAGAAACTTATTAAAATAACAACAAAATGGTAGAAGGTATAGTTAAAAAAATTATGACTACTGGTATTAATAAATATGCAACATTGTATAATGTACCAGCAGAGCAAGTTCAAATTAAAGTAACAAACGACCCAACTGGAACGGTTTTTTACACAATGTGTAATAATTTTAAAGAGGTAGAAGTTGTTTCTTTTTTACAAATAATGAATAAGAAAATGGATATTTTCCAATATGAAGCATTGGCAAATCCTTTTCTTAAAAAGTCATTAGAGTTGTATGCAAATGATACAAACGATGATGTGTTAAATGTTTGTTCGTTTATTATGCAAGTAAATAATAATATCGGATTGGCATTTTACAATGGATATAAAAATGGTAAAAATATTTCACTTGGTAAACACTTGGGGGAATTAGGATTATAAATTAATATTATGGCAGTACAAAGAAAACCAGCTATTAAAAAAGATAGAGTTGAAGTAAGTGCATCAGATATAGAGTGGATTAAGGAAAATATATCTTCTATGAGTTTAAAAATTCAAGAAGTAAATTCATCTTTAGTAAAATTAAATCAAACAGTAATTGGCGATAAAACTTATGGTCAAA